>JBAGKK010519652.1:0-13343 GCA_037177015.1 Euceroptres primus
GATAGAGACGCGTGGCGGTCTCGGGTAGATGAGGCAATGAACTTTCGAGTTCCAAATGCTGATAAATAATAATAATTATTATTATTAAACTGTTATATAAGTAAACTATTTTAATAAATATATTCCTTTTTATTTTATTAAAAAAATTTCCTTTGAAAAATAATGTACTGTATTTAACGTGTATATGAGTTTCAAAATTAAATTTGCACAAGAACCTCGAATTTAATTACTTTTTTACACTTAAGACTTTTTCCCAATTTTTAAATGTGATTCAAAGTGGTGCTGATTTTAATTAAGCGAAAATGTAACGCACGCACTGAGTACTCAGCAATTCCTTTGCCAGAGGATATTATTCGAGATCTGTCACCCCTAACGAGAGAAAAATAATTAGGGTTCAATTCAAACTAATCATAAAATAATAACTGGAATTAGTCAAACTCATTCCATTAAAAAAACAATTTTTCCAAAAAAACAACGTATTAATAGAATGAGAAAATTTATACAAGACTTCATAAAAATAAATTAGTAATTACACTTTTTCATAGATTAGCAATTGCACTCTTTAATAAATTAGTATAGAGATACTCTAATAAATTAGTAAATCTGGATTGTAGTTTCCAGTGAAAGTGAAAACTTAATTAAGGAAGTTTCCTTGGAAACTTTACTCATTAATTTCAGAACTCTGCGAAGTCGTGCTTTCTAGAAAGTAGAAATATATTTTGAGAAGAAGAATTGTATAATTTTTAACAATGCCAATAAGATGCTTGTAGTCTGAATTGAAACACGAATTTGATATATAAGTGTATATTTCAAGAAAGGGAATGTATTCTATTATTACTCTCACGAGGAAATTAGTTTTGAGGTGGAAGGAGAAAGATAGAAAGTAGAAGTCAAGTGGATGTACGAGGTGGAGACTCACTTTACGAGATGCGCTCAACTTTAAAGTTCGACGTATTCTCCAGTGAGAACTACTCTAAATCAACCCCTCCTACATCCTTTCTTTGTTTTCGTTAGAAGAGACTTAGAACTGATTGCTGCTTTCTCTCATCCTGAATTATATGAGATAACATGAACAAGAAACAAGTTTTGTGAATGTATAAACCGCAATTCAGACATCAGTAACACTATTGTTGTACATATTACAACTTTCTAAGGTTTTCACATTATTTAATTTTTGTAAATATAAATTAAACATATACTTTATAAATTAAATATATAATTTAAATATAAATATACAATATAAATTTAAATTTATATTGTAATCCCCAAAGCAATAAAAGCGTGATCAGAAATATAAATTTATGCGAAATATAAATTTGACAAAATTCCGCTTTACAACGGAGTTCAGTGTCACATCAAAGGGAATTGCAATGCGTATAGGAGAGTTTCTCATGATGAAAACTGTTGCATAATGCTTTGTCCTTGTCACCATTCTTCCGACGAGGTTTCCATTATTCCTTCCTTTGATCTATTTTCCTGCACTTTCCCGCATCGTGACATGCTGCATGACCAGCTTGGAGACTATTAAACCAGTGAAATTGCCGGGGAAAAAGGAGCAGATGGAAATGGGGCTTTATTAAATTGAAGTAGGATACGAGACGAAATCGGCCAGAAGAATTTTTTGTCTCTTTATTATATCTCTCGCGGGCATTCTGACTTTTACTGCGATGGATACCGACCTCGGTTCAACGACCGGCGAGTTTAGGATTCGATATTTGGCAACCGACCCTGGCTAAATTTTAAAGAAAGAATGAGAACTCCTTTGAAACTTTCTTCCATATAACTGTTTGATCGCATACGTTCTGATTTCTCAAAAAAGGACAGAAGGCTCTGAAAAGTTGGAGAAAATTCGTGCAAGGTATCTCAAGTATACACTGTTAAAAATTTCTGATGTAAGTTTAAGTAAAATGTGCCTGACGCCAGTTCCAGTGACAAATGTACCTTAAAGTTACAATACTTTGATATTCAAATTTAAGCAGCTTTCATTGAAATTTAAGAACCGAGTATTGAATCTTAAGAACGAGGAATTAAAATTTAAGAAAAAGAATTTTAACATTTAAGAATCAAAAGTGTAGTAATTTTCAAATCGAGTATTGAAACTTAAGTACAGAATATTGAATTTAACATTGTAGTATTGAAATTTCAATAAAGGTATTGAAACTTAAGTATAGAATATTGAATTTCACATAATGGAGTAAATTTCTGAACATTTTTAACAGTGTAGAAGTTGTGGATAGGTAAATACATTTCACGAGAAAATTCTTTCGAGTTGAGTGTCTCGAGTAAATGAGCTCCATATTTATTGGATTGGAGTTGAAGAAGTCTTCATATATCCTGCGATTTAAATAACAAAGAAACTATTAAATGTTAAGTAAAGTATTGGATGCAACATAAGTTTTGCTATTTTTTTCGCGTCATTGGCACAGTTTCAAATATCGCATATGCGTTGCGTTCACATTCATAGAGATTGGTGCAAATATTCTTGTATGCAGCATATATAAGTACGTAAACACGAATATATGTATCATATCTGTATGCATAGGTTGTGTATTAACCGTGAGGGTATTGGGTTGGTGCAAATACATGCATATTCGTACACTATACAATACAGATGCTGCAGGTGTAAGGGATAAGCTTTCAGTTAGTAAAAATACGTAAAAATGCTCCAAGCACCTGCACATTTTCAAAAATGTATAAGGATATATTAATCGTACATATATTACACACAGATTTTGCACTCGAATTAAATAACAGATATATGTGTGTTATTTGTTGTTTAATCTAGTTATTCATAATGTGTCATATACATTATTAAACATGTGTTGTGCACATTTGCATATAATATACAAGCACGTATATAGAAAGCCTAAAATCGCGATGTTCCCTGGCAAGGAGCCGATCACAACACGGAATCTCATAACAGATCTGTCAGTAACGTCGAGTGTTCATGGAATCGAGCCAATATAGTTGACAACGTCCATAAAGAAAATCTAAATTTTCTCTCAAAACCATCCATTCTTTGAAAAGACATTAAAATGTTTCACCGTCCGCGAAAAATTGAATGAAGCAAGCAATTCGTTATCGAAACTTTCGGAGGTATAAAATGGCTGCAGTGTCAGAAAATTGTCTACGTGTTCAAAATCGTTCGCTCTTGAACGATTTTGCAAGAGAACTATGGAATTATTGAACAATATTTTACGAAAGACTTATTTTACGAGCAGCATGGCTTGAAAAAAGACTAAAAAAGCAAAAAAAGGAAAAGAAAAAAGAAAAAAAAAGAGAAAAAAAGAAACTAATATAACAGAATCTTAAAAGGAATTTACAAAGTGAAATTTTTGAAATACCTCACGGTGTTGTACAATGAAATTCCTAAATCACCCTATCACAAAGTGAAACCCCCGAAGCAAGGGTGCAATAAATTTTCCTTTTCCAGAGACCACAAATTCGCTGAGTTCGGAATTTCTGAAAGTTCCCTAAAAGCAAGTCAACTAATTTAGAAACCTCATCCCCTTCTTTTTAATTAAAGAGATTTCAACTTAATAAATTTTTCAATTAGCAAATCACCAGGACCGAAAAACCAAAGAAAAAGATAAAAACTAAATTTTACCTTTTTAATTTTTTAAGTGAAAAGAAATTCATTAACGCTTTTCTCTTGTACGAACATAAAAATGTGTACTCATATCTCAGTTGCAGTTGAAACTTTAAACCCGACGTGTGCTTGAATTAGTACAGCACTTTTTATTAGAGTTGCAATTAATGCAGTCAACGTAATTTCTCCTGCACTTATGAAAACTTGATATTCGTTGCGTTAGCGCATTTTTTACGACGAGGAGGAATTGTTAATTATGTAGATTAAACTGCGTATTCTCAGGCACGACGAAGGCTCTGGAACAATTTGAAAGAGTACACTGTGCGGAGGTAACACGCGTCAGAAACGACAAGAAAAAAAATACTTACACGATACTGTTTGCTCTCGAGGGTCTACTTCAGACGGGGTAAGAGGCCTTTTTTCCTATCCCCCTCTTTCGAGCAATATATCAACTTTAAAAATAGTCCCGCATGGAACCTGGCCTGCGGCGAAAAACCTACAAAGCGATATTTCGATGATAAAGTTTAGGTTGTAACCTACTGCTCATAAAAAAAACGTTCTGGAAAAATAACGCTTTGTTTTTTCATGGACGTAAGCGCTAAACGGTATACTAATGCAATCATTTTCAAAAAATAAGTGAAAGATTACTTTTGAATATTACATTTCAAGTGGAATAAGGATACGCAAAAATCTTCCGAGTAATAATTGAAGACATTTGAGTGACAACTCGGTAAAAAACATTTAAAGTTGGCTCCTAAATTAGGTTATTTTAACTATTACTTGGGGGGGGGCGACTTCAATTGGTATTTAACTAGTTGTCATTCTCATGTCTTCAATTGTAATATCCTTTTTCTATTAAGGATTAATTTTCTCTTTGGAATTGAGTTTACCTTTGTAATTTCAGAGTACCTGAAAGCTATAAAGTTCAACACACGTCTCGGTTGCCGGATTCAATTTAAGGCACCTTTCTGCACTTCTCACTTCGGTTTAGCTATTGGGATTTAGCAACGTTGTCTGGAATCGAGAAAAGTATGCCTTGGGGGATTGTGAAACCTACGTATTTTCTGTCTAAAAGCGACTAAACATCAGGACTTTAAGTTCTACAATTTTATATCGCCTCCGCTTATATCGATCCCTTTCATAAAAATTTTATTTATAGAATATCTTTCATTCATATTTTTTTTATTTTTTGACATTTATCACTGAAATATAAATAGAAATGTTGAAGAAGATTCTAATCAGTCTATATCAAAGTTCAATAAATTCATCAAACTCAGGAAAGTTGCTCAGAACTACAGGAAGTTCGGAATTGCACGAAGTTCAAAATCAGAAGCAAATTCAGGAATTGTACATCATGTTACACCGCAAAGTAAAAAAATTTTCAAGAATAAAGAAATTTTATTTTCTAAAATAGAAAAAAATCAGTAGTGAGACCCTTGCTTAGGTCAGACAACTTGTACGTTTCAATAAATTACAAGTTTTTTTTTACTTTCTGCATTATTCTGTCATTTGTTTAAATTATTAAAAGCAAAGTACAACCGTCAAAGTTAGAAATTGTCTGGGAAAGGACCTTTCTGTACTACAAACGGAAAAGTGACTCTTAGAATACCTTTTAAAAATAATCAGCACTGATAATATTGTTTGTAAGAAATGGAAAAAGTTTTCAATTGAAAATTTGGATTTTTTAGAATAATTGTATACTTTCACTAAATCGTCTTTATTCTCTAAATTAGTAGTAAGAATATAGCTTAAGTCAGTTGTCTAAAATGTAGAAGAACCTTTTAATATAATGATATATTCAAACGATGACTTTATGAGAAATGAAATTTTATCGTTTTGAGAAATCTTTCTCCATTTTGAGAAACATTTAATAAAGAAAAAACATTAAAAATTGAACCTCGACTGACAATGAGAAATTAATTTTCCAGAAAAACGACTGATGGTCTTTTGACTAATCAAATGCCAACGAGAAACAGAAGTTTCTGTGGGGTAAATATTGGCTAATCTAAGGATGCTGAATAGTTCTGCGAGAGAGAGGTACTTTAACTTTGGAAGCCAACATCGTGGGGACGAAACCGTCAGTGTTCTCGAAACTATGGGAACGAGTAGAAACTACGGACAGCCGCTCTCGTGGTTGGCAAACACATAACTCCAATAAGGCACTAGCTCAGGCGCAACAAGGCAAGCGCCTGGCTATGTAAAGGAGTCGTAATTTATATTCGTTTTCAGTGTTTTCGAGCAGAGTTGGCGTCAGAATAATACATCTTGCTTTTGATAATATAAAAAAAGACTCACCTCCAGGAGCGACCCTGTGAATAGGAGCCGCAGGTGCGGGAGGAACTGAACCGGCAATGCTGTAGAGGGTTTGTCCACTTCCGTATTTATTGAGGCCGCTGCAGTGACACGGAGTGGTTGGCGTCGTAAGACCCTCGTTTCCCCTGAAATTAAAAATTCAAAGTCTATTACTAAAATAATTAACAACTTTAATCAAGGCAAATAATTACTGTTTACAAAAAGAATATTTTATTTCTGTATTGGAAGTTATTATACATAATACTGAATGAAGCGATCGAATTTTTTAATTTGAAATTATTTGCCGAAAAGTCTTTATGCAGAATGAAACAATGCATTTAAACCAAATATCTGATGATTGAAACAGATTCAGAAACACTCTTGAGAGTCATTATTTCTGGTGTCTGCATTCGGCTTTTATCAATATTCGTAAAGTATGTCACGATCAGCGATTGAGCGGAATAACAAACACAATAGGATATCACTAAAAGCGAATATAGTCATAATGGCAAATTATTACCCTCGAGAATACTGATTGCGTAAACGTAAATCAATCCCTGGGAAAATGAGTATTACAGATTCGTTTCTGATCGTGATTTTGGAGTTGTTTGATTTAGTTTTATTTTACTTTGAACTTCAAAAACTATTTTTTAAATTAAAAGGGTCTCGAAAGGAGTTAAAAAATGTTTTTAAAATATTGGGAGTTCAAATATTTTAAAATATGCAAAAAAATTAATCAGTTAAATTCTTTTGTTTGACTTATTATTTTTTGCGAAAAATTCTTTCAACTGTTTCACTTTGAAAACAAGTGTGTATTAATACTTTATCATACAAATAATGCTTTTTTGTGACGTCACAACTCTCAGACATGAACCATAATCTTCTACAGAGTTTTCTTGTTTTAAATTTCACAATTTTTTACAAAATTTATAGTGAAAAATTCAACAAAGAATATAGTCAATAATAATATAATATCTGTCAATTTCGTAAGTAGTTATGTACACTATTCTTGATACCAAAAATTTTGTAAATGTTTTTTCAGAATAAACAAAAAATCACGGCTAATGATCACCATTGTAAGCCGAAACGTTTGGTCCAATTAAGAATTAATTGAATTCTTTTATTCTAACCTAAAGCCAACATTACCATCCAAGATTATAAACAATTGATTCAAAATAATTCAAAGAATTCGAAAAACTTTAAAAAATCAAAGAATTCAAAATAATTTGAAAGACTTTAAAACAACTCAAAGATTTTAAAAGAATACGAAAGAATTCAAAATTATTTAAACAATTCAAAATAATTCAAGTAATTTAATGAATTTAAAAGAATTAAAGTGAACCCGTGCAGAAATCTGCCCAACTTAGCCCAGTTTATAAATGGGCGCCAACTTGGACCCTGATGGGCGTCCCATTTACAAAAAATAAATAAATTAAATAATAATATTAATAATGTAATTCTCTAATTATAATCTTCCAATACGCCTCATAATTTTGAATCTTTAATTATATTAAATCTTTTACAATTTTTTATACTTAGCTGGACAATCCCGTCTAGGCCCCACATAGTAACAATATTTTGCACCCATATTGCATTTATACAAATTAAATTAATTATTAAAGTACTTGGACCAAGGAAGTAAGTTAATTATGAATTACTGGGAATTATATTTCTTTTGAAAATAGTTAATAAGTTAATTTATGACATTTAGTTTATATACTACTTTGAAAAGTAGTATTAAAAATCTTATATTCAATTTAGCCGAGTGCAGTAAGGCGTCAATGCAAAGTAAATTATATGTGATAAGTAAGGTTCAAGTCCCAGCAGCATTTCATTTTTCATTTTTTGGAAATAAATTTTTAAAAAGTCTAATAGTCGTACTTTTATTTTAAATTATAATTAATTTTTTAACACATACTCGTTGATTTTGTGGCTTTGGGGTCAGTAAATGATGAAACAGTTGTTTTATATCAGACGTTTCGGCCTCGTATATGGGCCCTCTTCAGTGCTTTATTCTATAATATTATAAAATTACATTGTAAATTTAGTGTACTCTGGTACGGTTTCCCTACATATCTTTTGTACTTATTTTAATAGAGTATTTTCTAGAGCAATGACTTAAAACTGAAAATTGCAATACTAATATATATTGAGAATATCCTTCTCCCTTTATTTTCCTCAATTTTATGAGCTGAGTGCCTCAAGTTGTTGAAGTTCATGATTGTAGTTTGTCAAATATGTTAGGATCAAAGATTTAAAATTGTTACGTTTTGCTTCCCATAATTAGCCACAAACTCAACGAGTATATTTTAAAAGGTGGGTCGCAAGAAAGTCATTTTAATTTTTTAACATTTGAATAAATTGAAAAAACTATTTCTATTTTCTCAATATGGACATTAGTTGGTCCGAGCGTTACAATCCATCTGGTCATCCCAAATGGGGCCCAATTGCAACTTAGGCAAACAAGCTAGGACCCAGTTTGTCTCCAGTCGACTTTTCCACACGGATATTCAAAATAATTTAAACAATTCAAATTACTTCAAGCAATTCAAAGAAATTCAAACAATTAAAAAGAATTCAACGACTTAAAGAATTCAACCAACTTAAGAATTCAAAGAATTCTGAGGAATTCCAAAGAATTAAAAAATTCGAAAAATTCGAAAAAATCTACAAATTGAAAAATTCAAAGAATTCAAATAATTCAAGGGAAATCAAAAGGATTCAAAAAATTCAAAAGACTTAAAAGAATTAAAGGGATGCAAAAGAATTCAAAGGCATTCATGAACAAGTGTACACCTGAAATCAGCCAGACCGCTCGAAAAATAGGCTTATTCTAAAAAAATCTCTAAACTCGAAAATATGAGATTGAATTTATTAATTTTTAGAGACATGGAAGTTCATGGTTTCATGATCGTTTCTAATAAATTTTATCTAAAAATCTCGAAAAATTATTATTAATTTTCTTCCGTGAAAAATACGGTCAATCGGACCGGTAGTTTCCGAGATTTACATGCAGCCAGCTACGCGCGTTTCGGCGGAGGACCTCCACGGCAACAGTTACAGCGCCGCCATTTTTTGAGATTTTTAAATAAAATTTATAAGAGACGTTCATGAATCCATGAACTACCATGTGTTTAAAAATTAATAAATTCAATCTCATATTTTCAAGTTTATAGATTTTTTTTAGAATAAGCGTATTTTTCGAGCGGTCTGGGTGGTCAGACCCCTTAAACCCTCGTTGAGATTCTTACCGGGAGATGCCACCAACGACGGAGATCTCATCGAGTTCATGACCGCTGTCATAATGGAAAAGTCTGGTCGCACTGTTGCTGGCTCCACCCCCGCTGCCACTGCCATCACCCCCTGAGGAGTCGGCTCTCCCGCCCCCACTACTTCTACCGGCGCTGCGGCCTCGAAGCGACTGCACCAGCCGCTTAGCGCCGGAAGACATTCCACGAAGGTGATCCAGCCTTTCTGATCTCGCTCTCTTTCCGCGAATCGGCTTCCCGCCGGACCCAATAAATTGTCTGCGGTCCCCTGGATGAGTTTATGGTGGGGAGCGAGTGTCGACGGCAGCACCGGACTCACTGCCGCCGCCGGTGTCACCGACCTGTGACCTTGAAGCTTCTCACTCTCATGACAGCCAGACCCAGAAATGCCTTTCTGCCCCAATTTTGTACCCGGAAGTTTCCCCCTCCTGAGAAATGGGTTTTTACCAGCCAGAATATAAATCTGAGAAATTCTGGCTTTTCACATTAACAGGACTGATGCCAGACGTGATGAGCAGTTTTGGAAACATCTTTTCAAGGTCAAGCGCCTATTCCTTCTTCTTTATTTGAGAAATCGATTCCAGACAATCTCGAGATGTGTGGAGCATCGAGAGGACCTTTTTCTTTTTATTTATTTTTTTTCTTCCTTAAAGATAGGGAATCAAGGATCCTCCTACGTTTGCGATGAAGTCAAACTCGAATGAAAGGAGCTGCCGTTATTATTACTGAAGAGTTTCTTGACTCATGCTTTTTATTCCAGTCGGCGACTCGTAGTCTTCCTCACGCCCTCCTTGCGACTCCGCAGGAGCAACAAGTGTCTCTGCTCAAATCGTTCGCTTTCCATGCGGCGAAACTACCCTACAACCGATTTCTAGTGAGGTTTCTTTTGATCCTTTTCTGACTTTAGATTGATCGATCTCAAAGAGCACATCTGAAAGCAAAAATGGAATTTGGATTAGAAGGGTCCTCTAGACCTCAAGGAAGTTAAATCATCAGAAAGGTGGTTAAAGTTTCAAAGGGCTAATTAAATTCTTTGGAAACTATCTGGAACGTATTCGAATGGGATTTCTGTGAAATATCTCCAGAGTACCCATTAGGTTTATGAAAAATAATATTACAGAATATTTTTTGAAAATTCGTAAAAAATTTTCAAAAAGTAAGTGAATAAATCGAAAAATTGAAAAATAAAAGTTTTACGTACATTGCGAGCAAAGGTGCAGCAAATTGATCGTTAATAATATTAGAGGTCTGTGGAGAGCAGGCATTCCAGCAGCATATTCGCACCAGGCTTGATTAATTGGCGTGCCAATGCCTTGATTCGTGAATTCTCAACATGCTTCTTGGACCAAGTAACACTGAAACTACATATTGTGTGAGTACCCCATAAACAAATTCCTTCCAAAAAGTAAACGCTTATTAAAATTTATCGACCGAAAGCTACTCTAATGAAATTACGAAATATATTACCTAGCACTAGTTTAATTATTCCACCAACTTCATGAACATTTATCTATAATAATTTATATCCATCAGTAAATGAAGATACTATCCAATAGTGTATTTTATAATATTTTTTAAAAGTAACAAAAAGAGGACATCAAGAAATACTAATAAAAGAGGCTTATAAACCTTATCAGACTCCAAACTCGATAAAAAATTCGAGTCCAACACTCATATAATCCTCACTTTTCTGGAGTTTAAATTGCAGGGATTGTGTAACGAAAATTGGGTAATGCAGGGTTTCTGGTGCGATTTAAAAAGATTTATTCTACAAATGAGTTCTAATTACTGCTCAAATTATATCTCAACTTTCCAGGCGTGACAGAGTTCATAATCATAATCCTCTGATTCAGCCTGGTCGTGAGTAAAATCTGGTTAAGATATTGTATGGATATAGTCAAGTTGAGAAGTTACGAATCAGATCTTGTTTTGCATAGGAATGTATGTGTAACATAGATCATAGAATGATGGATATGTAAAAGCATCACGTAACGGAAAAGAACATATATATACAGACTCAAATACGACAGAGGAACATGAGAATAGAACGAAACGGTTGAATGCAGCTGGGTATTGAGCTGTCGCGTTCACTCGGTTTGACGTATTATTTTCAGCTATTATTCTCCTGTCACCCATAAAAAAGCACTTTGACAGAATTCCTATTCTATTGCCTATAATACCTCATCAAATTTTCTTTATTAAAGTTGGATACTTTAATTTTTTTCTAAATTTTTAATTAAAATTAGAATTTTTTCTACAAAGTAATCCTTTTCTAAAATATTAATTGCTTGAATCAGTTTGAAGTGGGAGAGTACCAATTTGGGGGCATTAAAATTTCGAACACTTAGAACTTACAATAATACAAGGACTAACCAATAATTAATAATAATAATCATTAATAACTAATAATTACAATAATACAATTTAGAAAGCTTTTAAGTATTGACAATGAAAAATTCAATGGTTTTCGAATTTGGATGTCTTCTAATATTTTGAACATTTCTTGAAACGTTTTTAAAAGTTGAACCAACCAAGATTATAAAAAAATAAACTTCAAGTTTTCAAAAACTTGACGCATTTCAATTTCAATTATTTTCAAAGTAAATTACCTAAATTTGTTTGATTTAAATATGGAAACTTTCAGATTGTACTGAAAGTACTGAAAAATGAAAAATTTAATGGTTTTCGAATTTGGATATCTTTCAATTTCTTGAAACGTTTTTAAAAGTTGGATAAACTAAAATTAAATTTGGAATGCTTTTCAATATGATAATTTAACATTATAATGTAACGATCAGACGATTTCAGATTCTGTTGGATATTAATTCAAATTTTGCTCCTCGAAATTGGCTTACGAAATTCCAATTTTGAATTGAGAATTCAAAGCACATGTATTCGATTACTATATCAGCGTTCGTAATTCATCCAGTGTTTCGGAGACAAATCAATAAAGTGGGCGAACGTTTAAGCTTCTGCAATGAAAGATAATGTGCGTGAACATGCGTAGAATATGTTTACGAGGAAACTACGGAAGCGCATTTCACGGCATTGATGGTTTTATGCAAAAGAGTAGTAAAACATCAGCTATCACAAAACTAGCGATTTTATATTATTTTTTATAACAAAGTATGTGCGAGAATATTTATACCATTACGAAATATGACGCATACATTTTTTTGTTTTAATTAAAACGAATCAAACAAACGTTCAATATTTTCACAGCTTCCCAGTTTAATTAAAATTGATGGAAAAATTTAAAAAACTCAAATAAAACAAGAGAAAATAAATATTTCTATAATTACAATGAAAACCCATTCGTCAATGTTTCCAGATATTTTATTTATTGAGAATTCAAAGATTTTATTTGCCCAGTTTTTCCTTTTAATTAATTAATAAAATAAAAATAATATACGATGAAATATTATCACTCAATAAAAAGTAGTAACAATGTAAATTTCAAACTTTGAATTTTCCATTGGAAAAAATTCTATTTATAAATTGAAGCCCCTCTTGTCCCGAAATTTGAAATCTCCTTTGAATAGCCTCTGAAAGATGTTTTTCGTTTTCGAAACTTCCTTCTACCAAGACTCATTCCAAGAATCTTTTTAACTTCCCCTCTATTCATTTTCTGTATATTTTTTCTTCACATGCATAAAATCAACGTAGGAAAAATTTTAGGATATATGTATCAGTTTGATTATAAATAAAAAAATGTTTCTATGATAATATTTGTGTAAATAACTATTTTAAAAAAGGAAAATTATTTAGCTGATATATTGTATCTAATTATTAATTTGGAATATTGAAATAACGTTACTTTACTAAAGGTTAATTCAGAATTACAATGCTATTGTACGGCAATGCAATTATGAATAATAGAAGATGAATATTAGCAATTTATTTAGTACTCAAGCAAATATTGCTCTGAATGAATTAGCTATTGCAAGAGAGCATTTGAAACTTTTCAATAAGGATTCCGATATCAAGAACTTCTTAAATGGAAGATTGTGGAGTTTGGAACTGACATGAAACTGAAAATCACTTGCAGGCATGGCAAGTGGCTGAGTTGGTATTCGGGTTGATGAGTTCTGAAGGACTTTTCTGAGCAAGGAATCGTGGGAACTGAGCACACCTGATTTGAGGTCATCCGAATTTCATCTAAGGAATCAGACTTCAATTCGCTATAAATATAT
>JBAGKK010519663.1:0-13343 GCA_037177015.1 Euceroptres primus
ATATATATATATATATATATATATATATTTTTAAATTAGGCCCCATTATATCTTTCTTGGCTTAAGAATGCAATTTTGGGTGTTTAAGAAACCCAAAGTTAATAGCGAAGTTTTTTACAGGAAAATGGAAACATCATGTGATAGTGGCATATTCATCGGGCTTGCAAGCAAAGAAAAAATTTTCAAAAAAATTAGTAAAAATTAGAGTATAAACCTATTATTATGTACTACAACAATGCAAAGTTTGAGAATTTTATGTCAATTATTATGATCGTAAAAAAAGTTTGAGTGATTTTCAGAAAAAATTACATGTATTTCCGAATTAAAATTTAGTCGCCTAGAGGCACGTGTTAACATTGTTCGATTTCCTTAAAATTTTAAGGAAAATTTTTTTTATACCTTGATCAATTTTCCGGGTGGTCATCGTAGATTCGAGGGCATCGCCCAAATAAGAACCACCCTAGGATGTATGAAACTTTAAGGCTCTTAAACTTAAAAAACTCTTTGTCCTGAAAAATATTTTTAGACGAGTTGCTGATCAATCTCTGAGATACATTGACGGTGTTCTATAGTCGTCTATTGTTATGTCCACTAGGATATACTGTACTTGAATTCTGTCATGAGGTCAGAAGAACATTGACGTTTTTACAACAAATAATATAACTAAAAGATAACAATAATTAAACACTAAACATTTTCAGGTAAGTGGGCCATCTTCGTTTAAAATCCGAGATCTGAAGGCAGATGTGGACGACGTAGGTTTTACTTTTAAAGTCAGTTTCGATAAGCTTAGTTTCCATGGAAAATATCAGATTGATGCCAGACTTCTGCTCTTAAGGCTTACTGGAAGTGGTGATCTAACTGGAAACTTTAGTAAGTAAACCATACATAGTGCTCAATTTAGGAAAATGTAAGGATTGATACGAAAAATACTTCCGAAAAGTTCATTTATTTTCCACAATTTCCAAAAAGTTATAAAATCTGGGCTTTCGGTGGTTGAAAAAAAACTTTTCAGAACTAACTAATAGTTATTTGTATAGCAAATCACTATATGCGTTCTCACCATACATCCTATTATTTGTACTCGCCTCACCCTTACGGCTGACGAGCAAGTACCTACCTACCTTAGTTGCTAGATTCTAGGTACTGTTCGTTAGATGTAGATGTAGCGAGCAGTGTGTGAGAAAGATTTTATTCACACCAGTGCTTTAAAAATTGCATTATACTCGAGCCTTTGGCGGAGGTCGTGCAGAAAATAATTTTTTCTATAATTTATAAACCGCGCAGGATATACGTATGCTCGAAGATTGTTTTAAAGATCGAGGGTTGCAAATGGCAACTTTTTTCTTGCTCTACATAGGCATCGAAAAATGGAATTTTCGTGCCTTTATGAGAAACAAATTTTCAACTTGACTTTCAGAGTACTCAATTTTTAAGACAAATTAATATATTTGACAAAGATAAAAGAAAATCTTATTTCTCATAATCCATTCTGTGTAACGAACTTTCATACAAACCGGTTTTTCACAAATTATAAATTTCCTAAAATCGACCTTCCGGCTCACCAGGGACAACAATATCCCAATGAAAACTAGCTGTGAATTCGGTTTCGGGTGTTCTCTTGGAGTCTATATTTTTTGGTGCTCATATTATGAGCATTTTGCTTCTTCGTTATGCATGAAAGAATTTTATTTGGTCATTGGCCCAGAATAAGGACTTACATGTTTTCCATAACAATACTTATTTCCCTACACTTAATCTACAATATAACTACAATATAACTAAAATTAATTACATATACTTTGTGGAATTTTCGTGAATGATTCGCTCGCATCGCCAACCTTGCCTGTCTCGAACCTTCCTACCTTAGCCCCTCAGCCAGTACCATTGCATAGATCTGATAAGCTGAATTTAGCGGTGTTATCCTCCTGTAATTTTCGACTTTCTCTTTATCTCCCTTCTTAGGTAATGATATAAAAACCCCTTCTCTCCATTCCTGCGGAAAACCTGCTCTCTTCAACTTCCTAATCTGCGTCTCTATTCACTCCTCCTTTAACTCCTCCAATTCATGCTCCTCATTTTCTATATTCCAATTATCTACTTTTCTCTCGTCTGACTCCTTAAACGACCTTTTAAAAAATTCTCTCCTTTCTTCCAGTTCTACCCTATCAATGCTACAACCCCTTTTCTTCTCACCCTGTTAATATATTTCCAAGTGTCCTCTTCTGACTTAATGTTCTTTACATCCTCCTCTCGCTCTCCCTGCTTTCCCTCCTCTTTCTTCTTACACAGTTTTTTCAATTTACTTCTATCTCTTAAATAACCTTCTTTATCCAGCTTTCCCTTCCTCTATTTCCTATAGCCCTCCTTCACTTCTTTTTCCTTCTTTTTACATTCTTTGTCCCAACTCAGTTTTACTAAATATTTACTCCTTTTTTTAATAACCCTTTTCTGAATACATTCCTATACCTTGTCTTTTAATTTTCTCCACATCTCTTCTATATCTTCTTTTACGAACTCTAATTCATTTAATTTCTCTTTATACATTTATATTGCTTCTGCCGACCATATAGCTTTCTCCATTGCTTGCTCTTCCCGACTTTTGACTTTTTCTTTTATTCCTGTTTTTAATTCTACGCTTATTAGCAAGTATCTGGGTCTGGACCTCTTCTTCTACTGTTTATTTATCTACCTCTTCTCATCTCTTAGCATTCCATACCACTAAATCTATAACCGATGACCCCTGCTTTCCTTTAAAGCTAAATTCCCTTTCTTCATCAACTTTTACGTTTCCATATAACACAAACCAACCCCTCTCGTCTGTTAGATCCATAAGCCCCAATCCCTCCTTATTCATCGCCTTATCCTTCCCATTGCATACTGTCACTATCCTATAGATTTCATTATTTATCCTAACTTTCCTTTTCTGTATTTCTTCTTTACCTTCCTCTGTTTCCCCCCACTCTTCTAAACTATCTTTCACTCCCGAACAGGATATCAGGTTTTCTGATATCCTGTTCTTACTTCCTTTCCCTTCTGTCTTTCTTCTCTAGATATTTCCCTTAACTTCCCATGTACCTCTTTTTTCTTAAATGTCAAGTCATGATCTATAAAAACTTTCCTTGCACCCAGATTGCGCTTATTTTTCATTACTTCCTGCTTTGCCTTCCATAATTCTATTTTGGCTATTAGAACCTCTTTATCCTTCCTTGCCCCTTTCCATACTTCATTTTCCTTTACTTTCACCCTTAAAACATTCCTGAGAACATCCTCCACCGCATCCTTTTCCTTGCCTTCCTTTATGTCCAGACCTGTAATTATCACATTATTCTTTCTTTCTTTTCTTTCCCTTTTTTCAATGTCCCTTTCTACTACCTCCATCTTTTTTACCATCCCCTCTAGTTTCATAACCTCCAGTTTTTGTATTTCCTTTCATAATTCTTCTACCTTTATTTCTAGATCACCTGTTTGCCCTTTTCCGTTCCTCTTTGCCCCCTTCTAGCATTCTAAGGATCTTGTCTAGCTTGCCTTTAGTCGTTTCCGAACCCAGTTCTTTCGCTATTTCCGTTCTTCCTTTCTGCTCGAAAGTTCGGAGAACTTTGAATATGATTTCTCTTACTCTGTTTTCCCTCTGACTCCTCGTTACCCTCCCTCTTTTCCTGATTCTTCCTACGGATCTACGTACGTCAATGCGTAATTGATTAGTGATATTCAAATTTCTAAAAAGTTTCACCATTTTTCGTAAACTTTAATTTTTAAAACGAAGATTTTGAAAGAATATTTTTTTTACTTTTGTATTCCATTTCTTCATGCCTCAACAGAATTAAATGAAAATTAATGGAAATTAAAGATGAGATGTTTACTTTAATAGAAACATGATTTCGTAGTAATAAAGTTAATAATTAAATATTTTATAAGTCGTACACTGCTGCCTTGCGATGTTCAGTTACAACCAGTAATAGATCTTGTCTCCATTTTTAGGGAAGGTAATTTTAAAGAACTTAAAATTAACGTATAACCTGTAAAGCATGAAGTTCCTGAAAATGGAAAAGTGAAAAAGGATGGATAGCTTTTGCGATTCTTAATTTAAATAATTAGATAGGTTTTGCATAAAAATCTCGATTCACTCTTCTCGAACAGCTTAAACTTATTGCAGGGTAACTAGAAATGCTGAGTGTGCTGTAGTTATCAACAAGCTTATGTTTTCTATACAGAGAAAACTGGCCAGGAACTCTTTAAGTTTAGCGTCGAAATGGTTCCCGTCGTTCTCGAAAAATGAACGAAAACCGGAATGGCGGGAACGCTCAAATACGAATGACTCCCGAGCTAAGCGAGAGAGGTCACCGTGCTATTGGTAGAGATTCCTGGCTTCACCGGAATGATTCCTGTCACACAAGACCATTCCGGTTCGCTTTATAGATCAGCTGATTACCGTTATTAAAAGATGGTGATATGTACTCCATGGTACTCTATGGTTTTACTTTAGCGAACGTCTAGGTCAATTTTATGGCAGTCGCCTCGTCTAGGGTTTGTCTAGAGTTCACCTAGCGGGCGTCTAGTAAATTTTACCGCTGCAGCCAGATATACTGGCCACCAACAGATTTATTACTCTTTATTGTACATATACTAATGTGCGACTAATGTGGTCCCTCATTTTATTTTCAGTCATAAAGGAGCTCTGTTTGAGCTAAAGGTCCCTTCCAATTTTTCTTTTTAATTTTTAGTCGAGTTTCGTTGGTTATTAGATACTTACCATTAATATTATTTACTTTTAAAATATTTTTTAAATTTATTCAATTAATTAATTTAAACGTATTAATTCTAAATAATTATTTGTTATCTATTTGATAAATTAATATAATTAATAATTAAAACATTGTGCATGAATTTAAATATTAACTTATTTATATTTATTATTAATTATATTTTTGAATCATAACACCACAATTAAAATATTGATATTTTTAACTTTTTAAGGAAAATTTTAGATATTTGTAATCTTAAAAATACGTAGATTATGAATTTTTAACTATCAATTTTCTAATTCCAAAACTGCAAAAAATTTTAGTTTCAGATTTTAATCCTCTATTCCTGGTGACTGATTTACGACAACCGTAGTCCCGACCGAGTCCCAGGCGAGGACCTTTTCCACTAACTCTGCAATAAACCAGTGAGCCGGGTAAAGAGGATTAAAATTGATAAAAATTTTGTTTGAAATTTTGTAATTTGACCATTGATGTTTGAAAATTCAGATCCTATGGATTTTTACGATTACAAGCATCTAAAATTTGTTTTAAAAAGTTCAAAATTAGAATAAGTGTCAAGTATCTCGTAAACGGTAAGAGATAGCTAAAAACGGTTATCATTTTTAGAATTTTCATCAAAGGGATGATTATGTATAATTATAAATATGACTGTATAAATATAAGTAATAAGGAAAAAATATAAAGATGTGAAGACTTAAAAGATAAGTATAATGTTAATGTGAATAAATAATATAAATAATTTGCGAATTGTAAAAGGGTATTAGTGGCGATCTTTAGACCCCTTAGGGGGCTACACACGAGTTCGTCCCCGCGGTCAGAAAAGCATTGGAGTTCGCTCCTGGGTCTCTTAATTCCTTAACGAGCTCCGGCGAGGGGTCCCAGTTTACGTTCTATCCCCTCTACTTTCCTGGGTTTTGGTTGGTGAGGAGCAAGGGATACGGGGGACCTATCTCTGTCGCCTCTTGATCTCTCTCTCAACCTACCACTTTCTTAACGTACTGTGGTAAAAGTTTCGGCAGTAATTTGGATTGGGTATAGAGTATAAAAAAGAAAATTCAGAAATCGGAAATTTTTCAAAGAACTTTTTCGGTCTTGCAGTTTTAGACCCATCAGACGTAGATGATTGCTTTACTGATGACCTTATGACGATTCTATCGAATGACAAGAGAGTTCACAAATTTTTTGATTACGTTTTAGTAACATTCTAAATTCAACGCTAATTTTTATACCCAGCCAAATGTATTTTCATTCGCTGAAAGGGTTAAAAGATGTTTAATCCGAAGTTTACATAAAAATGAGAAGCACTGGAGAAAGAAGGAGAGAAATTATAGAGAAAGAAAATTTTTTGTCAGAGAAAATGTTCCTTTTCAAACGCGGAAAAACAAGCAGATTTGATTTCGTTCGTCAAGTCTCACGTAAATTAAACCTTAAAGATGTGGCTAGCTTAACATGTTTGTTGTTTATATTTTGACAATAGATATGTGTAAAATTATAACTTGCATGTGATTTTAGGGCCCCGGAAATAGCTCGCTTATTTATTAAGGTTTATTATTTGACAGTAGCTGTTTTAGCGTAAGGTTTAGTAATTTATTATTAGACGGTACTTATTTTTTAGTGTTATTAGTTGACAACAGATATTCCCCATATTTTTAAACACGCCAGTATAGAAAAAAGTGTTGGCGCTGTATTCTGCCAGTCCTAAGCCTGGAAAAATTGTGAAGGAAAAGTACACGAAGCGCAAATCACATACAGAAACGAAATAGTAAAAAATATTAACATTATTTTTTAGAGAAATTTTTAAATGTTTTTTAACATTATTCTTTTAGTTAATATTTTTAACTATTTTAGCCGGGAGTATTTATAATTTTTCAAATTATGCTATTCACTTACTTCAGTTTTTCTTACTTAATATTTTGCTAGTTTTATTATTATTATAATAAAGAAACGGTACTGATTATTATATCACAGAACGCAAGAAGATCAGAGAAGGGACGGAGGGGCCTTGGGTAAGCGCCGGAACCAACTCGATTGTCTGCCTCGGGGTGGTGGGGGTAGAAGATCAGAGAAGGGACGGAGGGGCCTTGGGTAAGCGCCGGGACCAACTCGAGTACCTACCGATGGTCATTTTTGACCGCGGGAACGAACTCGTGTGCACCGTCTTAGGGTTTTATGACGAACCTTCATGGAAACGAAAGGTCTGACTGCCATAAATCACCCTGATAAAGCTATTCTGTATGAGACCCATAAATCACCCTGATAAATCTATTCTGTATGAGACCCTTTTGAGTCTAGCAATCGTCTAGCAAGGGATCAATTCTAGATTATGTGTTCGTAGACGATATTATCTAGAAATCGTTTAGATTTCCATCACCCAAGTGAAAAACTTTTATCCTTCTTAAGAGAAGAAACGTCGATCTTAAGTATAAATGTTCTTAAGTATAAGGGCAATTCTGCAGAAATTTTAGATTTGCAATTTCGCGCCTTTTTCACGTTTTCGTCTCATATATATATTTTAACTATCATATGAACGTTTCTACTGGCAGGTATGACAAAAAAAAAGTTTTCCATGGGTTTTGTAAAATTTGTGAGCTCTCTGTGAAGTCAGGAAGTCATTAGAAAATAAAAATTTTAAAAACAGGCTTGTGACTCAGTTAATTTTCAAAGATCCTTAAATTGTTGTAGGAGCGCCGATAAATATTTTGATGTATCAATAATTGGAAAAAATATAAGGTATATATATATATATATATATATATATATATATATATAATGAACCTACAAATCTCACATATGTGCTATCATTCTACAAATATGACCATGGAAAACGTGTGACCAACTTTCATTAATTATTCTATTTTGTGCTATTTTGTACTGTGAAATTTACACCGTCAAATTTTCATTATTTCTCATCTTTCAAGTTCGTTTGTCTCATGAAGAGAAATTAATCACGACCACCCAGATTAATGTCCCTCTTTTTTCAGTTAGTTAGAACAGTTTAAAAGTTTTGTCCAAAAACGTGATCGAAATGAAAATTTCAGTTTTACATGAAGCACATTCAAAATAAACATTGTATAACCCATTTTGCAGCTGTGAACTAAACTATATAGAGTAACTTTCATGAAAAAAAGGCATTATTCTTACGTTAAAAGAAATTGATATTTTAAGCAAATAAATTCCTATTCTGTATCATCAAAAAATCGACCTATGAAGAAATTATTAAAAAAAGTTCAAATACGTAATGTAAAGCTATGTTTGAATGTTTCGAGCAATTTTCGAGACTCGAAAACTTCTGTAGTAGGATAAAGTAAAGGGTTAATAAATGAAAAGAAAAATGTGCTGTCAAAAAGAAAAATTTTTTCTTTTAAGTTGCAAATTTAAAAGTTCTGTAGAATTGCCCATAAATGTCTGATGGAACAATCCAAAAAATCGGACGCAACCTTGTTCGAAATTGATGTATTCATGCAAACGCGCCCCTAACATCAAAATTGGCACAAATTTTAGATCAATTTTGATCAAGGTTGCGTCTCACGCAAATCTTTGATTATCACGATTATTGATAAAGACAAAATATGTTTGAATTAGTATCTACACTGTAATAGAATCACTTCTAAAAGAATAATTGAAGGATAATAAAAAATCGTAGCAATTATAATGAAAATAAAATTATGAAAATTAATTATGGAAAGAGAAATGGATATTACAATAATGATCAACATTATTAAATGATTATGAAATGTGTATACATATACTATAAAATATCAATGATATGTCTATGTCAAAATTTGCTCAATTAAAAATGTTTAAAAAATATATGTTTTCAGTTGTAATTTATGTCGTAGAACAATGTCAACATGTACAAGTAAAACAGTCGTCAACGTCCGTTATATTGAACTGAGAATGTTTACATTTTTAAAATGTGTAAACATAATTTGATAATGATCATCATTATTATAAATTCAGTGATTTAGCTACATTATCTGTAAGCTTTATGCGAACAAACCTGGCCTTTTGCAATTTTATTACTGATAATATTTGGGGCGAATTTGCAAAATGTAAGTGGAATAAAAGGATTTTTTCAGTTATCATAAATAAGAATGATTTCTTACGTAATGTTTCATGCGTCCAAGAAAATTAAAAAAACATATATTTATTCCATTCATGGAATAATTTATATAAAATAGTGTACTTAAAAATAAACCTTGAAATAAAAATATTTTTTTTCCTCACGGAACATCAAGAAGTCATATGTTCCTTAAAAATTGTTATCGGTAAAAAGAACGCACGAAAGAGCTATTTTCTACCAATAGCACGGTGACCTCTCCCGCTTAGCCCGAGAGTCATTCGTATTTGAGCGTCCCCGCGCCACACCGGAGTGATTCCCGTGCAGACTGTAATCGTTTTCGCTTATACAGGGATAATTTCGGTTTTTATTCATTTTTCAAGGACGACGGGAACCACTCCGGTGCAAAACTTGAAGAGTTCCTGGCTAGTTTTCTCCGTGTAGGTCAGGGTCTACCTATGCCGCACAGTTGAGTAAAGTGATATTTTTTGTGTCAAAATTCATTATCTTTCGACAGGAATAACATAGAAGGATGAATCCTTTTGGAGAATGTAGATGAATACCTGCCGAATATGAGAAAAATAGAGAGAATGTGAAAAAAAATTTTTAGCGTGAAAAATTGATGTCAAAGGTGACAATTTTTGGATAAAATTTAGATTATCGATTACCATGAACGCTTAGGTATTAAATTTTAAGTGTTATACTTTCTTTTTAAATAGATTTTTCATGCTGATTTTAATTTTGGCCTGAAAATTATTCTAGGACTTCATGGTTGGAAAAAAAGCTATTGAATTCGCTATTCGAAACCTTTAAGGTCTGAATTATTTCTACGCACTAAAATTTCACCATTCATCGTATTTGAAGGTTTTTAGTGTCGCTGATTTCGAATCGAAAGTCGAAATGTCAAAATTCAAAATGGCAAGTCCAATATAGCAAACAAAAATCCTAAAATAAATCCGATATGAATAAAAATTACTACTTGAGGTTTTTGGGGTCACGGATTTCGAATCCGAAGTCAAAGTGTCAAAATTCAAAATGGCGAATCCAATATGGTGGACAAATATCCTAAAATAAAGCCAAAATGTCTAATAATTACTGCTCAGGGTTTTTTGGGTCGAGAACTTCGAATTTGAAGTTCAAATTTCTAAATTCAAAATAGAGATCAGAAATTTTAAAACATTATTAGTTTATGTATCTATATTTACGTCGGAATATTCAACTTTTTCTTATGCCATTTTATTGTTTTGTACTAAAGATATCACGTGTAATTTAATATATTTTGAATTACGAAAAAGCATTTCTATACAACTGGCAGAAAACTAGAAACTGGCATTAAAAACTGGCATTAAACTGGCATTAAAACATCGAAAACTGCTCAAAGAAAACGAAGTATAGTCGATCAGAAGTAATCATACAAAATGCAGAATATAACGTTCCTATTCTTGAATTAGCTGTAAAATTAGGGAAGAAAACTAATGATACGGGAAACGAAGATGAAGGTGAGAAACTCAGTTCTAATAGTGGTCTTGTAAAGCATTCAAAAGAACCTGCGTAAGCATTCTATTTAGAATATAATTATAATAAAAGGTAATTAAAATTATAATTATTTTGTAAATTATCAAATACCTAAGAATGTCAAAATTAAAATTGAGTCTTGGATCTTAAAAAGAATTGAGATTTGATTTAAACTGAATTTAATTTCTTCATTTATAACAAAAGGTCTTATAAAGCATTAGTGGAAGAGAGTCGTGCAAGAAAGACTCCAATTTACCCAGCTTACAAATCAATTTACAAAGCAATGCAAGAATGTCAACCCTAGAATTATAATATATCTGAAATTAAAGTTCACGTTCCCTTGCAAGATATACTTAACAAAACAGCTGAGCGTTTATGTGAAACAGCGGCTATAAATTGGGATACGTTTGACTTAAAACATTTAGAATTGACTGTAACAATGGGATTTGATAGCTCATCGGGTCATGTAAACCCACACCAATTGTGTATCAATCTAGACAATGAAAATTCAAATACGTAAGAATAACTGTTTATAATCAGTATGATCATTATTCAATAAAAAAGTTCCAAAACAGAAAAATGTTTCTGAATGAACCCGACACCGCAAAGCTTTCGCCTTTGCAGGCCATTAAGGATAGAACAAGAAAAAGAAGACAATGAAGCGGTAATTCGAGAACATAATCGGTTAAACAATGAAATTAAAAATCTTAGGATACATAGATTTAATTTGCCTCATTCGAAAAACATTAGAATTAAGTACGACGTATCGCAAACACTATTCTATGAGAAATGTGTAAACATTATTGTAGGAAATTCAGCAACAACTAGATGTCCCATGTGTCTCAGAACATCACACAATTTCGGCAACCTGAGAGATAAGTTTACACCACAAGCATCATCAATTAGGTCTGAGGTTTTTGCATAAGGGACCGTACTTAAATTACGTAACGCTAATGTGAGGGAGAAGGAAATATGATTCCCGTGCATCTGAGAGAGTCAGGAATATACGACAAGTTTTACGTAATTTAAGAACGGTCCCTAATGAGATTAAAGCTTTTGAGCACATGCTTCACATATACCGAAAAACTATTGAAACCTCGGATGTACGAAAAATTTTAAAGGCAAATTAATAAATTAATATGAATTTCCTTTTTTGTTTATCAAACTACTTTTTCCGCCAGTTTATCTTATTTAACAATCTGAAATTTTATTTATTAATTTATAATTTGTTATGAATTTCTGTTCCTGAAATTTTTCGGAAAATGATAATTAATATCGCGATGTATAACTACTTAGTTTTATTCTTTTCAGAGAAATATCAATAACGTAAACTTGTTCTACAAAAAAAATTATACACAGAATTAGGAGTTCAAGTGGACTAAGTTTTATAAGCATATGGTACAGCCAATACGGGCAATGTAGCAAGAAAGTGCTTTGAAAAACCAGATATATTTGCTCATTCTTTAGAGATCAATGCTGTTCTAGTTAATAACACTACAATAATATCAACAGCATTTAAATGCGAAAAGCACTTAAAACTTGATGAGCTAGAAAATTTTTTTCTATGAGACGTATTTTCTACATTACGAGCTTTACTCGAGGGCAAGAATGAACCCTTTTTTGCACAAACTTTTGAGACACGGTTGCGATATTGCCAGGCAGTTTTCGTTGCCAATGATTTACTTTTCTGAAGATCCAAATAAATCATTGCATAATTTTTTTTTTAAATGTAGTAGAGAGAAAAGGATACTTGATGTTTTTAATCGCACAGTCTATTCTACTGATCCAAAAATCTCTTTAGTATTATTAAATGATAGATTAAAATCACACGAAAAGCAAAAAATCTGTCCAAATGACAAGAAATTTATTAAAGAAGGGTAAGACATTTTAAAATACATATATATTACTTTCATTTCATTTTACGCATGAATTCTCTGCCTTGGACTTAAGAATTGTCTTTTCGAGAATCCTGGGTGAATTATATACCGCTGAAAAGGCGTTAAAAAATATGCATTCATATTCACATTCTCTATGCTTACTCGATTAAAATCTATCAACGCGTTAGTAAGAAAATATTTACAAAATAGCGATGTAGAAATTAATAGCGAGTAAATGAATAAGGTGATTTACAAAACAAATAGAAATCGAATACAGGTCTATCACACAATTAAAATTTATATGTATGTGTGATATAAATGTTTAAGTTATATAAAGGTTGTTTTATACTACCAGAATTGGTTCCGTTGCGTTCTGCCTAGCTATATACTTACGTACAATCTTATTCAAAATTTGAATCTTCAGGCATTTCCATCAAACGCTTTACGATTTTTAATACCAGATCTAAGATTTTAAAATGTAGCAATTTTCAGTCGTCTGGGTTTTGTTTTACAATTTTTGTCCGTCATTATTGTATCCATTATTTTGAATTTTGACATTTTGACTTCATGTTTGAAATCAACGACTCCAAAAACCTCAGAGTAGTAATTATTAGTCATATCGGGTTTATTTAAGGATTTTTGTGTGTCATATTAGATTTTCCATTCTTAATTTTGACATTTTGACTTCGGATTCGAAATCAGCGACCAGGAAAACCCCCAAGTAGTCATACCGGCTTAATTTTAGGATATTTTTCCACCATATTGTATTCGCCATTTTGAATTTAGACATTTTGACTTTAGATTAGAAATCCGCGACCCTGAAAACCCCCGAGTAGTAATTATTTGTCATATCGATGAACGGTAAAATTTCATTGCGTAGAAGTAATTCAGACCTTAAAGGTTTCGAATAGCATTTTGAATCGCTTTTTTCTCCGAACTCTGAAGTTCTAGAGTAATTTTTAAACCGGATTTGAAATCGGCATGAAAAAATGATTTAAAAAAATGTGTAGCTCTAATATATAATTATTTAATAATTTAATATATACGCAGCAAACCTTGGTTTGACGAAGAGTGCGAACTTTGGTTTGAGGAACGGTCAAAGGCCCGAATAATCAGCCTTCAAAA
>JBAGKK010519674.1:0-13339 GCA_037177015.1 Euceroptres primus
TATATATATATCCACACTAAACAGGAAAGTACTGAAAGGAAATGAGCCAGAAAAGAGTAGTTTTCCCGGCACTTTACAGGCGTCAAAAATCGAACATTTCGTGCACTTGTTACAAAAAATAAAGTGTGCAGCACGAGAAGAAAAGCGATTCCGTCTCGTGTGAAGTTTGCAACACTCACCTCGTGCCGCCAACTTCACACTTGACGAAATCGTCTGTTTTCCTCTCCAGCTACATAAATAACTATTTCCTTTTTCATATTTTTAGACTCTATTTTTTCCTCTTTTCATCTTTTTTTTTGTTTTCCTGCTCTTTTCTAAACTTTTATTTCTTCTAATAATAATACTACTGAATGTCGAATCATATTTTCTTGTACAAAAATTTTAAAATTGTAAAACGAGATTTACGTGAAAAATAGTTTGTCTATAAATTTGTATATCAAGTGATCTGCAAATCTAGAAGTCGTAAAATATATAAAACAGAGAAGTAAAAACGAATTCAATTAAGGGCATGTGATACGTTATGACGCCATAAGTTACCGATTTCGTTATAAATAATATTTAACAGTCCTATTTCTGAACAAAGATATCGCGGTGAAATTTAAAGGGTTAATAGAAAACATAACAGCCATGCTTGATGATGTTTTCTATGAGCCCTTTTAATTTCAGCGCTATATCTTTATTTGTTTAGAAATAGGACCGCTGAATATTATATATAGATCCTGTCGTATTTTCATAAAACACTGTTAACGGTCAAAAATTCGAAAAATGAGTTTTTATTTCTACTATTGTAATCGTGCAAAAAGGATATACAAAGTTATTAAAACCATTTTTAAAAATGTTAGTATTTTATCAAAAACAATAAATTTATAATAATTACTACATAAATACCGTTAACTGTAATACTAACAAGAAATATTTCGGGAGCGTACCGTTATAAGTGTCTTCAAAACTCATAACGTTAACTAACTTTTCTACTATTAACGCATTTAAAAAATTTGTTTTGAATAAATTAAAACATCATAATCAAATTAGTCAAGAACAGTTATAAAAATTTCTAAAAAAGTAATTAAAATAATCATTCCGTTCGAAAAGATTAAAACAGTTTACGTCGATTTTGTGGGCTTCACTTTTTCAACAGTTAAAGGTTTTTTTAGAAAAGACGGCATAGGAAGAGGTTAATTACCTATCTACAATTGAAATTAATTGAAAAAGTCGATATTTCCTAATTTATGATTTTCTGTTTGTTTGACAGGTCCGGATGGTTGTCCGATCGCCAGTAAAGCTCCAGGATGCAGTTCTCTGCAATGAAAAATCAGTGGAACCCAGAAAAGCTCAACGGGGCGATTATTTGGTACTCTATAATTACGTGTCAATGAGTATGTACGTGCATTGCTGGGAAACGATCACTTATACGACGCACGCTGATTATACCTTCCTTGATAATCTGGAGCCCTTGCTTAATCGATGGAGAGCACCGATATCGATTGCCCTTCACGCACCGGGTACTGACTTTCCACCAACTCTTGATGCTATTCAATACGCTCGAAGTTGTGGTAGTCCTTTGATCTCCCAGTTGGTCACCTTCCACATCTACTTCAGCAGCAAACATGTACCAAAATCGGTTCGTTTCAAATCTATTGCTTTTTTAATCCTCTGAAACAAAACTTTATGAGCCAAAGTTTCTTTAAATTAGCAGGCTTCACCGTATTTTCCCTGTTCCTATATTTCCCCCCTTTTCTCAAGAAACTTCCCCTTTTTCTCTTTAAGGGTGAACGTTAAACCACTTAGAAAATGGCCAAATGGTTCCGAAATTTTTCTAAGCCCAAACCCCTAATTTTGACGGTCCTGTAAAAATGAGGTTGCGTTTTTAGATGAAATTAGATATCACTTACCAAATTTCTGGGATTTGTTGTGGTCCCGGAGTTGATAGAATTATGCGAGATACCCACTTTTGTGGATACGATAATGATTTGGAGCGGAGAGAAAAATTTTCTTAAGTGCTGAAATGCACTGGCAGCAGACAGTTAGCACAAGACGTACCTGAAAATGATTTTTTACACTTGACACCGACACTCACGAAGAACTTTTGAAAAACAGGAACAATTCTAGGACTCTATTTATTCTAATAAGAGCAAGAACTTGGGATTTATTGTCTAAGTTGCCGATATTTTGTCAGATAAATTGTCAGTATTCCGAAAGAAAAAAATCAAATATGGTGATGTAACCAATGTAACACTAGCACTCAGTCGCTGCACTTGAGTTAAAAAATTGTGCTAAATTGTGCCGCTGTGCAGCGGCTGAGCGCTAGTGTCGCATTGTTTAAATCTCTATATTTGATTTTTTTCTTTCGGAATACTGATAATTATTTATCTGACAAAATATCGGCATTTTAAGTGCGCCTTATGCTATATAATTGTCATCTTGTCATCTGCTGCCAGTTCAGCACTTGAGAAAATTTTTCTCTCCACTCCAAATCATTGGCTCCACAAAAGTGGGTATCTCGCATAATTCTTTCAACTCCGGGACCACAAAAAACCCCAGAAATTTGGTAGGTGTTGTCTAATTTCATCTCAAAACACAAACTCTTTTTTACAGGGCCGTGAAAATTAGGGATTTGGACTTGGAAAAATTTCGGAACCATTCGGCCATTTTCCAAGTGATTTAACGTTCACCCTTAAAGGCGGACTGAATTAATAAAACCCAATAACACACAATATTGTTTTACGCAAATTTTAAGAATTAAATATTTTAAGTTGCGTTCAATTTCATTTATGATTTAATGACTTAAGATTTGCTCTTCATTTAAATATTTAAAACTTCAAATTTGAAGGTTGAAAATGTAAAGTAATTTAAAATATAAACCAATTTATATTAAAAATTTAGCCTGAAGATAATTTTATTAAAAAGGCTTCATCAAACCGACAATAATTCCTACTCTTATTTCATTGTACCTTGCAAAACTAATTAGAAATCAAGTTGAGACTTTTATCAAATATACGACCCTGATCCTAATAAATAAGTAGATTTACTTCTAAAACCTGTATTTAATGTTAACTCGTCTTAAACGATACCGTTAAATGGAAATTATATATTTAAAACAATGAAAATATATAAATATTGAAAATTGCAAATTAATTGTCTATACTGCAGATAGTTAAATATAATTCAACTGATTAAAATGACAAGATGGTATGGTGCAACAAATTATAATTAATTCCTTGGTTATATTTCTTCTCCAGGAGGAATTTCAAGTTTTAACAACCGTAAGTTTAGTCTTTCATGCGCCGCACCGGGCTGATCGTGAGCAATATGAATTCGGAAAAGGTTTCTCCGGTAATTTTTCCCTGACCTCAATTTACCACCATTAAAGAATATTATATCGTTTGTAATTATAACGATTACCTAAGCACACCTGAACGTATACTTTTTATCGGAGATAGTTGATCTGACATCGCATGTATCATCTACTGATTATGCAATCGTTATAACTGGATTTCATACGTATCGAAAGGCTTTCATATCTTGGTAGTTTTCTTAATACTTATTGTTATCGGTTCAATAAATTTTAAATGTTTAATTAGCTATTAAGCCTTTAGTCTAAAATATACCTATTTTTGACTATAATATTTGACCTAGCTTGAGCAAATATTTTTGAAATTTTATCTTCATTTTCCGAAATTTTTCTTATAGGAAATATTCATTTCTTATTTGCAATACAATTAAAATTAAACAGAAAATATAAAAAATGAGTCCAAGTACACAGGCGACGCGCACATACAAGAAAGTAGTATAGTAGCAGCGGTACACCTAAATTAGGCTCAGATTGTCAAGAAAATATAAAACTTCGTTCCTGCGTTCTTTGTAACTAAAAAAAAGTTTTAGGAAGGGTGCCAACAAATTTTTCAAAAATTTTTTTAAGAATATAATCGGTGATTTTTGTAAATCAGAATATTTTTCAAAAGAATGAAGATAATTAACTTTTTCTTTTTGATCCTTGTGAATGCTTTCTTAGGTTTTCCAAATCCGCAAAGTAACATGAAAAAACACAAAAATTAACAATATGGCGGACGTTTTTCTAAAAATCCAAAATTTAAGTTGTTTTCGAAAAACAAGCAACATGCGGGAAAAAGTTCCAAGGGAAAGTTATTCCTCTTGAAAATTTCTACAAAAAGTTCCTGCGGTATTTCTCGATATTTCGATCCGTTTTGGATTTTTTCTAAAAATATGCGAGATACGGGAAAATGTTCGAAGAGAAAGTTATTCTTGTCTTAAAAAATTCTACAAAAAGTTTCTGCGGCATTTTTCGATATTTCGTACCGTTTTGTTTCCTCATAGGAAGCTTTGTAACGATGGACATTTTTGAATCTCATTTTTTGACATTTCTCGACCTAATTCTGGATCCCAGGAATCCAAAAATAAGGTTTTTAAAAAATGTGTGCGTGTGTGTCAACAATGCCTTTTTAATCATATCTCGCCAACGAATTAAGCTAGGGTCACGAAATGTGGAGGAATTATAGTATCCATATGATGTCCAAAATTTGTCCAGTTTCGAGCCGAATCATATGAGCAGATATTTTTTTTTATTTTATATTTTTCTCGAAAATCGTTTTAGATGTTATTTTTTTTACGGCATAGGTATAAAAAAGTCGCTTTTTGAAGCCTGTTTGCTCCCCGTAAAGTTACACTTTATACAGCAATCTTCATAACTGTCCTAAATAGTATATTGCATCACACCAGTTGACCTCGTTGCTTCTCCCCAAGTCACACATACAATTTTTCATAACATCTAAATTGAAAATTCGACTCGATGCCTGTAAGCGGGGCAAAAATCAAATTTTCAATTTAGTTGTTCTGAAAAAGACATTATACGGCAGTTATGATACGCAGTGCAGAGTGCGCATGTCAGAACTGCTTTAAAAAGTCTTTTTAAGGCAGTGTGAAGTTAGCTCTATAAAGTACCACTTGACGGATAGCAAACAGGCTTCAAAAAAGCGACTTATTTTCATACCTGTGCCGCAAAGAATACTGTATGGGACGCACCTGTAAAGTAAGTGTTCAGGTTAGGATAATTTCAGGGCTTGCCTCGGCTCTCCTCGGGCTCGCGCTCAAACCCTCATCCTAACCCAAAAACACTTACTTTACAGGCATGCCACATAAGCTACTATTCAATTTTGGTTATATAGTCAAGAAAATTTATTTTAGACTTGGAGGCTGCATTGAAATATAACTTTTTCTACCAAAAAAGATTGAATTTTATTGATTAAATATCATGATATGACAAAAAGTAAATTTGAAAAATTCGAAATTTTCAATAATTTTTCTCACTGTTTTTTAACTAATAAAAGACTGCCAAACCATCAATTTTTAAATATGGGGTGGTATTTAGTTGATAAAAATGAATACAATGTTCGAATTCATCTCCAAACAAAAAATGTCCTCATCTAAAATTTTTGAACTTTTAATTTTTTCGTTTATAAAACTTCTTTTCAATTTTGAGAATATAACAATATTGTAAGTACCAAATTTACTCATTTTAACAAGTCGAATCGATTGACCTATTTTCGATTAACCTTTTATGATCCAATTGTAGTTATAATAGATAAAATTAAAAGTTTTTTTACGTTTATGTCAGAAAAAGTTTTTCAATTTTTGTAGTATAGCAATATTGTAAGTACTAAATTTATTCTTTTTGACGAGACGCTTCGACTGAACTATATTACAAAACCTTTTATAACGAACTATAGTTAGAACCAAACATCCAAAAAAATTACTAAGAAAAGACAATAATAGTAATTGCAATAAAACATGTGAATTTTTTTTATGTTTGGATGTTTACTTTCTGGCACAAACTATTTCATTTTATTTGGTAAATTTTAGGGATTTCCTAACTTATATTTGCGGTAAAAAATGATTTTATTTTATTTGTCAAATGTCACTGGTTTCGTGACTTTTATTTGCGATATTTTAATAAGTATTTAGCGAAACTTATTGATCTCACAATATTCTTATGTGAAATTTTTACGTCATCAATTAATTTTCTGGAATGGTTTCAGTTTGATACAATTGCATAGCACTACACTGGAGTGTCGACTTAAGCCGTTTCGATTTAGGCCGTTCCTAGAATTTCGGTAGGCGGCATTCAGTGGATGAGGGGGTCCGAGGGTAGAGAGAAAGGTTATCGAGCAGTATGCAAGTAGTACCGTAGCAACTGGTAGCAACAGAGCGAGCAGTATTAATTCGCCTTGACTGTTAAAAAAATGTTGGAGAAAAAGAAGAGAAAACGTTTAACATTCCAAGAAAAATATGATATTATTAAAGAAGTGAAAGCAGGTACCTCAAAAGTGTCAATTTTAGGGAAATGTGGTGTCAGTGGTTCTATGTACGATCAACTGATAAATAGGGAACCGGAACTATTAGAGAAAGTAAAAAACTATGAATACGAGAAGAAAAAATCGTTGAAAACAAGTGTCAAAATTTAAGTCATTTTAAAAAAAATATTTGAATATGTAATATTTTATTTATATGTGTAATATTTTTCATCAGTAGATACTTCATGGTATTACCAAAGCTTTGGTTGTTATTAAAATGATCATTTTAGAAAAACAAAATTCAAAAAAATTTTATAAATATTTTTTACTACCAACAAAAATTAAATAGTATCACTTTAAAAAATAAGTTTGAACACTCCCGCGCATATTTCACATTTATTTTTAGAAACAAGTTGAAAATTCTTTTTATATTAATTTTTCATCGTCATTTAAGAATTTTCATCCTTTATAGTAAAAAAATTTGCATTCATACATAATTCAGTTAATTCATATTATTTCGATTGAAAGTGGTTCCTACGGCCCTGACTGTTTGTGTTCAGAGACGCTCAAGGACAGCGTCCATTTAAGCTAGGCAATGCCCGAAACCCGGCCTAAATCGACGCTCCAGTGTATTTAACAGCGTTTTTGTTACCCTCGTTTTTTTTAAGGGTTGTGTTGAGAGTGATTTCACATAGCTTTTTATATTCTCATCTCGTGAGAAGGTATTAGTTTTGTGTATAATTTGCCCCCCCCCCTCGAATCTCCCCACCGTTTTCATCAAACCTCCACGTTTTGAGACTCCCTGAATCCAAAAAACAGGTTTCGAAGATGGTGTCTGCCTGTCGGTCTGTAGGTATGTGTATGTATGTATGTATGCATGTATGTATGTATTTACGTATGTACGTATGCACGTATGTACGTATGTACATACGTACAAATTTTTAATGTGCAAAAAGAAAGATCAAGTTAGCTAGGCAACCATGTTCGAAATGAAGTCAAAAAATTATTGTTTTTTTAAATTTATATTTTAATAATTGCTTCCTCATAAAGGAAGCTTTGTAACGATGAAAATTTTCGAATTTCATTTTTTGACATTTCGCGATCTAACTCGACCCCAGAAATCTAAAAATGAGGTTTTTAAAAAATGTCCGTGATGTGTGTGTGTGTGTGCGTGTGATTTTGTCAACAATTTCAACAATGCCTTTTTAATTATATCTCGCAAACGAGTTGAACTAGGGTCACGAAATTTAGAGGAATTATAGTCCCATATGATGTCCAAAATTGGTCCAGTTTTGAGCCGGATCACATAAAAATAGTAAATTATGTAATTAGGGTAGAAAGGCAACGATTTCAACGAGCATGAGGTTAGCTGCCCGAGCGAAGCGAAGGCAGATATCACACAAGTTGACATCGTTGCTTCCCTCCAAGTCACGTATACAACTTTTCATAACACCTAAATTAAAAATTCGACTCGATGCTTGCACAGCGAGTTGATAAAAATCAATACAATGCTTTTAATCATCTTCAAACAAAAAATTTCCTCATCTACAATTTTTTGAATTTTGAATTTTTGCGTTTATAAGTAAAACTTTTTTTCAATTTTGGGAATATAGCAATATTATAAGAACCAAATTGATTTTTTTTGACGAGACGAATCGATTGACCTATTGTAAAACCTTCTATAACCAACTATATTTATATTATATTATTTTTACGTTTGTTTTAGAGAAAGTTTATCAATTTTGGAAATATAGCAATATTATAAGCACCAAATTTATTCCTTTTGACGAGAAAAATCAATTGACCTATTATTAATTGTTAAAAAAATAGCTAGCCTTTATGAGGAAGCACAGTATGAACACTAATTAAGATTCACCCCAACATGGAAATACCCAAACTACTTTAAATTTAAATGCTAAAAGTTATGATATTTTTAATTTCTTTATCAAACAAACATATAATTTTAACTAATTTAAGATATAAACTTGTTGATATTGGTAAGCCGGTTTATTGGGTTATTACATGGGGGAGGGGTTCTAAAAAATGCGGAAGGATTGAGGGAAAGGAAGGGAGCAAGACGACTATCTCCAATCCGGGCGAGCGGACCGTAAGATAAGGAGGCGAGAACGGTTTGTCTCCAATCCTGCGGGCAGGACCGAAAGACAGGCAGGTGAAAAGGGGTGTATCTCCAATTCTGCAGAAAGGACCGAAAGGTAGGCAGGTGAAAAGGGGTGTATCTCCAATCCTGTGGACAGGACCGAAAGATATGAAAGCAAGAAGAGATTATCTCGAAACCTGTTTAAAGGACCGAAAGATAAGAAAGTCAGAAGACAATATCTCCAATCCTATTTAAAGGATCAAAAGATATGGAAGCAAGAAGAGATTATCTCAAAACCTGTTTAAAGGACCGAAAAATAATAAAGTAGAAGTAGATTGTCTCCAATCCTGCGGACAGTACCGAAAAATAAGAAAGCAAGAAGAGATTATTTCCCATCCTGTTTAAAGAACCGAAAGATAAGAAAGCAAGAAGATATTATCTCCAATCCTGTTTAAAGGACCGAAAGATAAGAAAGCAAGAAGAGAAAGAGTAAGCACTAAGCATGAATGAAAGGAATGAATTGGAACGGAACCTTTTAGTGGACACTTAACGGTTGCGGGGTCAAATGGCTGAGAAGGACTAAACATGGCTAAGATGTTGTTCTTGGCGCGCCGTGCCGGCGTGGAATGATGGAGTATCACTTGTAATTCCCTGGACGTCGGAAAGGATAGGGGACGAAAGGAAAACACACTCAAAGTTTCAAATAGTAATCTTGGTACTTTATTCAGATTGATGATGAAGGGTTTCGCTACAGTGGGTTGTAGATAAAACCGCGAGTTGCCGATTTTGTTCGATCGGGTATTACGACCGAATGATGCGGGAGACTAAGACCTCGGTAATAGGATGAGGGGCCGTCAGGCTGGAGCGCGCGTTCTTGCCGGTTGTGAGTTGCAGGCTCCGTCAATTAGTGTAGGACGATTATCAAAATTATGATTATTATTTTGAGGCTAGTTAAATGTGCGGCCAACTGTTGGCGCTGTATGTTTACCTCACCCTGCTGGACATGGGTCTCCCCTCTGTCTCTCTTTCACGTCTAACCCGCACTTGAGTGGTAACCTAACCTAGAAACAAATTTACGAAATGATATCAAAACATTGATAAACCAAAAGGGGAAAAACAATAAAAATGCATAAACTATAAATATTTAAGTGTAAATAATTATTCTTTTAGTATTTTTATTTTTCTTCTCTTGGTTTATCAATTTTTTGATATCATCTCATAAATTTGTTTGTAGGTTAAGTTACCACTCAACACATTCAAGAGTAGGTTATACATTACACAGACACACACATGCATACATTTAACTCAAAGGGCGGCCAACTGTTGGCGCTGTAGTCGACTATCCTCCTGCATCTTTCACCCATTGAGTGGACGGCACCTGGTGAGCTGGTCGGAAACTGATGCGAGTTGCATGCGATGCTCGACGTATGACCGGTAGTGATTCAAGTTTCTTTCCGGGATTTAAAGAGCGTAAATAGCACTACAAGCTGCCGAAAATTAAATTATGTTAATATGTTTCTAAGAAACATCATTTTCAAGAATTTTTAAAAAATTTTCCATCATTCAAGTAAATCTTCAAATAGGTATAAGTTTGTGAAAAAAATTTGTGATCAAAGACAAAAAATATGTACAGTAAAACCTCTTGATAGTCCAAACTTGGGGGGCAAATTGGCGGGATTATACTATTGCGAGGTTCATCTATTAACTAATAGGAAAACAGTTTTATGCATTTGTGTTAGTATACACGTACTTGAGATCAGTGGCTCGCAAAAATAAGCATTTCAAAACTGATGTAAATAAAAGAAGTTGACATTATAATAAGAAAAATAATTAATAGTAGATCTCAAAAACGTGTAATGTAAAATAATTTTACGACTGTGGCGTGTTAAGTATTATAAAGCGTATCAATTTAAGAACTTGATGAGCAGAATAAAAACATAACCTCTCGTGAAGAACAATAAATTGTCTATTTGAAATAAATGCTGATTAAAAAATAAAGCTTCCACGATAAATCCACCGAAGGGTAAGTTGAAAGTTTAAAAAAATGACATTTTCCGATAATTTTCCTGATTTATCAACTGATTGCAAACGTTACAAAAACCTAACCTCAAAATTTTCTTCCTGAGAAGTGCAAAATACGTATTAGCATTATTTGAGAATCACTGCATTTAATTACACGACACTCCACAAGGAGAGCCACATTTACGACTATTGCGAGTTGGACAATCGAAAGGTTTTACTGTATCTCATATTTTACCTCGGAAAACAATATATTTCAGTCCCAAACTATTCTGTGACCCCAAAAATAGTGAACACGCATTTTTTTCAAAAAAGTTAATATTAACACGTGCTGCTGGGTCCTTGAAGTTTCCCATAAGATTAACAAGGGGAAGAAGACAAATGTTTGTAAATCTTTTTGTAAACGAGGATAATATCTATAATTAACCATAGAAACTAACTTATATCAGCTAATGGAAACTCTTCAAGAAATATGAATCCATCACTAATTTTTCATTTCGATCCTCCTAAACCCCTTTTACGATGCCCCAAAAATCACCCCCATAGCAGGGTAATCATAGTTTGACGGAATATTGACATCAATTATCACTTTCTTCACATTTTTTTCACAGATCCACATTCGTAGATAAATCTTATTATTTTATTTACTTTTTAAATAATATGTTATTGTTTAAACAATTTTTATTTGTTTAAATAATTTATTTTTTCACAAATATTGTAAATTGATGGTGTTTTCTCAATGATACAAGCTAATTAATCAACATAGAGAGTCAACGTATTCATTTCAGTTGTTATTTAATTTTTTAAACGATGTTTAATTGTTAAAATGTTGAAATGTAACTTCTAACCTAAATGCGATAAAAAATCATAGTTTTTTATAACTTTTTCAACAAGTACTATTAGTTTATTATAATTAAAACCTTTTCAGCTTTCGTTGAATTGTTTAAACAAGTTTTATTTGTTCAAATTTCTTTTTTCATAAATATTTTTAATTGATGGTGTTTTCTCAATGCTACAAGCTAATTCATTATCATGAAGAGTCAACGTATACATTTCAGTTGTTTTTAATTGTTTAGCCAATGCTTAATTGTTTAAATGTAACTTTTATCTGAATCCGATAGAAAATCATAGCTTTTTGTAAATACTTCAAGTTTCATAAGTTTATTATAAGTAAAACTTTTTTCAACTTCTTGTGAATTGTTCAAACAATTTATATTCGTTTGAATAATTTTTGTTCTCTAAATATCGTAAATTAATGGTATTTTTTATAACACTACCACCTAAGAAATCAATATAAAAGGTCGGTGAATTCGTTTCAGTTATTTATCAATTGTTTAAACAATTAATATAACTGAGACTCATTCGCTGACATTTTATATTGATTTTTTAGGTGGTAGTATTATAAAAATACCATTAATTCAAGATATTTTTAAAAAATAAATTATTTAAATAAATAAAGCTTTTTTAAACAATTTGAAGAAAGCTGAAAAAGTTTTAATTATAATACTTGTTGAAAAATTTAGAAAAAAACTATGATTTTCTATCGCATTCAGGTTAGAAGTTACATTTCAATATTTTAACAATTAAACATTGTTTAAACAATTAAAAACAACTAAAATGAATAAGTTGACTCTTTATGTTGAATAATTAGCTTGTGGCATTGAGAAAACACCATCAATTTACAATATTTGTGAAGAAATAAATTATTTAAACAAATAAAATTGTTTAAACAACAACCAATTACATAAAAAGTAAATAAAATAGTAAGATTTATCTACGAATGTGGATCTGTGAAAAAAATGGGGAAAAGGTGATAATTAATGTCAATATTCCGTCAAACTATGATTATCCTGCTATGGGGGTGGTTTTTGGGGCACCGTAAAAGGGGTTTAGGAGAGTTGAAAGGAAAAATTAGTAATGGATTCATATTTCTTGAAGAGTTTTCATTATCTGATATAAGTTAGTTTCTATCAGCCCTTTTTAAAAGTTTTTCAGTAAACAAAATGTTATTTTCGTGAAAAAACTATTGAAATTAAATCAATTTGACTTATTTAATATTTCAAAACAGTTTTTCAGATCACTTCTATGAATACTAAAGGGCAAATATGAATTAAAAGAGCATGCAGTAATCCTGATGGCAAAGTATCTTGGATTTGAATTTTAATAAAAAGTTAAATATTATCTTAAAAATTAATATCCAAAAGCATCCTAAATAATATTAATAATAAAATACAGAAAGAATTTCCTGAAAAAAATTTGAATATTATATAAGTTTAAACTTGCCATTTGAGTGTTTATAGCGAGTACTCACACTTTTGAATATAATGGATATTATGTAATTTAAATTGAACTAAATTTATATTTAAAAAATGTAATTTAACAATAATTGAAGAACATATAAGATAATTAATACAATATAGTAAGTTTTGAACAATTATATTTTTGAGAGGAATAAATAAGTCCACTGACAAGTGCCACCAACCAATTGAATGCAATTCTTTTGGACCATAAAGCAAAAACCACTCTATTAACAACTATTTTACAATAAATAAAAAATATAATTTCATGAAACTTTACAGATAATTAGAATCAATATTTAACACATTTGTTCCAAAGACTCTATATAATTACAGAAGAGAGCATGTAACATATTTATTTCCTCACAAAAATATAATTGTTCAAAACTTACGATATTGAATAAATTATGTTTTATGTTCTTCACTTATTGTTAAATTACATGTTTAAAATATAAATTTAATTCAATTTAAATTACATAATATCCATTATATCCAACAGTGCGAGTACTCGCTATAAACACTCAAACGGTAAGTTTAAACTCATTATTATTATTATTTATCAGCATTTGGAACTCGAAAGTTCATTGCCTCATCTACCCGAGACCGCCACGCGTCTC
>JBAGKK010519685.1:0-13338 GCA_037177015.1 Euceroptres primus
AAAACAATATTTCAAGATAACTTTGAGTTAAGAAAAAAAATTTCGTTCATCTGAACGTTCAGAACTTCAAGAACATTCTGTCAGGGGTAAATTCAGTTTCAATATCATAAATCGCAAAGTTTTGGTACGAGGGATTGTGCCGCAGGATCAGGACAAAAATTATTATTTCGATCGTAGAGTCAAAAATTGGGTCATGTACGTTGGCAAATTTGATAAGTGGGGAAAGTTTTGCATTTCATAAACCCTAATCTGAGCCTAGTTCGGTTTCAATTCAACCTGAAAACTCTTCGGAAATTTCTATTAAATCATAAAGTTACACAAAAATTATGAATTGTATTATTTCAATATGTATATCAATTTAGTTACACAAAAATTACACAAAAATTATGAATTGTATTATTTCACTATATCAATTTTAGAATTTGAAAAGGACAAAAAAATCGCCTCCATTTGATAGATACATATTTAAAAGTTTTTTTCAATAGAATATTATTGTTTTGATAGGCAACATTACCGGGACAGGCCAATGATGTAATAACGTCGTACCGGATGTATCGATTTTTACCACCGTCGTGTCGCCGCGATGCAGGTACGCAGAGCTTTAAAAGACACTACCACATGTAGATATATATTTGAAACTCGTTTCGAGACAATAAACTTTCAACCCACGCCTTCAAAAAAAAAAACAACAAACTTTGTTTGTAAAAATAATTGATTAAACAAAAAACCTAATTACTCCAAAATAGAAATAAATAAAGTAAATTTTTTGTTAATTTCTAATAAATTGAAAGCACCTGCAGAAATTTAAATTGAATAAATTAAATTTGAGTATACAAATTTATAATTTTTTCAAAGAGAAACAAAAATGAGAATGTCTAATGAAATGTCACTGAACCCGCGTCTATAACTCAAAACATATACGTAACTTTCGAAGCGAACCTGTTACGCGACTACTATATAAAATTCTTATCTCAACTTCAACTTATGTGTGAAAAATATCACTACATATTTATTTTTAGATATAATGTGGATAATTAAGATTATAATTAGGTATCTTCACCTAATGACTTTGGAAATATTTATCTAATAAGGCTAATTTTTAAACGGAATTTCATGATGGAAAATTGTTTTTGAACTGTTAAGTGCTGGATAATTTGTTTTACGACTTTTTGTACGGTGGAGATTTTTGAACGATTGTACAATTTTTAAATGAATTAATAATAACTAACGGTCTCAGACTAGTTTTACCCATTAACCTTTACAATCCCGGAAGCCACTTCAATGGCGCGGGGGGGGGGGATCAGCATTTTCACTATTCAACCCAATGACATTGATGAAAAAATTCTCGCACTAAAAACATGCCGGGATTGTAAAGTTTAATTCATAGAATTTTTTAAAATTAATTCCGGAATTGATTTCTGCCTCGAATAAAACTAGGGGAAGGGGGAGTGTCCGGAAAGACAAGGTAAGAGGGGGGGGGGGAATTATTTTTTGATGAGCTCTTGACTAACGTTATTTTGTGCTTTCGGCAGGTCCGAAAACTGCGACGAACTTCGAACGCGAAACGCCACGTTGCGAATTACGCGTTGGCGTTACGCCATTCGTCACATAGTCAAAGTATAATCCAAGACTGTGACTTCTTTTCTCAGTTGACACCCGATAACTCCCTGTTTTTCTTGATCAAAGTACTTCCTAGATAACTGATAAGGTTACTGTAACTTTCAAAATTGACAGATTTTAATTAAATTAAAAATTTTATCTGAATCTGAAATTAATACTCAGTGGGGTATTATATTGACCCTCGATGAAAATATGTAACCGTTTATAATATTGAATGTTAATTTTGGCTTTAGGGTCTTTTAATCTGGAAGCTTTTCTTTTCTATCTTCCTCTAAACTCTACTGGAAAAGTTATTGTCAAATTGACGAGTCTAAATGGAAGATTTGCATGAAAATCGCTTTAAAAAAATATTTTTTACCAGGGAAAAAAATTTCGAACGAATAGCTATTTGTCAGAAGTTGAAAAAAGAAGATTAAAAGAAGCCTTTCACTTGGACTTTCACAGAATTTGGATAAAATTGCTAAATTTAATCAAACACACTTTTTTTCGAGTAAAGAGTTAAACACACTAGTCAAAACTTTGAAAAAATGAATCGAAAATGTAATAACAACATTCTTCGTGATCTTTTCCCCAAATAAAATTGTTTGCCTAACAGGAAAAATTTTTGTTTTATAAAAACAAAGTTGTACTAATTTATTAGATTATAGACTTTCTAAAAACAACAAAAAAAAGCTTTTAAATTGCGGCCAGGTGTCTTTAAAAACTAAGCACTATATCTTTGAGGAATTATCGCACTATTTTCTTTCGGGTAAATGCTCCTATCTTTTATTTATAGTAGGTGCATGACTCATTGCAGATCGATTATATATAAACATAATACTACGTATGCGTTCTGCTTTCTCTAACGAGCACAGTCAACCCGAATGGACCTTCAACATCTATGTTTATATCTGAATCGTTTTTAAATCATTGCAGGAAATAAAATTTAAGAATAAAAAAGCATAATTTATCCAATGAATATTCGAGTTTAAAAGTTCACATAAAACTTCAAAGGAAATATATTTTATATTTACATACATGAAAAAGATCCAACTGATTTACATCTATAAAAGAAATTTAAAAAAGAAGTTCCACTCAAAGCTAGTGAACGTTCAAATGAACGAAAATTTTTTTCTTAACTCAAATTTATCTTGAAATATTGTTACAATTTCAAATAAAAAGAAACATCATGAGCTTTTTTATCATTAAATTAGTTTCTTTGCTAATAATTCAATGTTTTAAAATAAATTTGAATTTAATATGAAATCAAATAAAAATTTCGTTCATTTGAACGTTCAAAACTTCAGAAAAAAGATTAAAAGAACCCGTTCACTTCGAATTTCCCACAATTTGGGTAGAATTGCTGAATTTACTCAAACACATTTTTTTGCTCTACATATTTTGTGATCAAGGTTAACATTGACATCGCTTAGAAATTGACCCTGATTTTATGACACGAGGCCTAAAATTTCCCAATAAAAACTCGATTACAAAACTTCAGTTACTGCGTCTGCAAATATAGCGTCATCCAAGTGTCAATAAACTGTCCCATCTTTTAAAAAAATTTAATTAATTGTCCCCTTTTGCGATATCTTTTTATGGAAACTAATTTTTAAAAAAGCAATTTTCTCGATAGAGAAATGATTATTTTTGAGAGGAAAGCAAAGGAGAGTCGAGTTATGATGGGAGTTTCTAACTCGGCGGCTATCGATTCGTCCTCGCCGCTTGGGCGAAGTCTCGACGCGTAGCGCTCGATGCCGTAAAAACTGGCACGACGCACACGGGCATCGTTTTTAGTTCGCCAAGAAACTTTCTCACAAAAAGTAAAAAAAAACATTCTCAAAATACAATCTTCACTTTTATCCCCAAGGAACAAACAACGAGACTCAAAATATCCCACAAAAAATTGGATAAAACTGCCAAAGAAAATAGAATAAAAATAATAAAGAAACAAATTAAAAAAAGAAAATTAAAATGCAAACGAAAATAGACTAAAGATATATAATAAAGAAACAAATTAAAAAAAGAAAATTAGAATATCAGGGGATTCGTTTTCTTTATCGAAAATTCGTCGAGTCGCAGTTCCTTAAAAATAAGGGGGCGGGGAAAAGGAGGCTGAAGCAGGATTCCGCTTCCTTCTTGAATTTTCAATGCGTTTCACTTGGCTGCACGGCGATCGGTCTGCGTCCTTCGGACGTTCGTTAGATCGTAAAATTTCCCTTCCCTCGGTAGAAGTAAAAAAAAAATTAAGCCCTATAAAATCGTGAGAAGACCCCAAAAATGTGTTGAGAATCTGTTCAAAAACATCTGAAGATTCTATTTTATAGATTCTGGAATGACACTTCGAAATTATCGGAGACAAGAAAGAAATCTTTTTATGACGATCTAAAATGTTTTTGGGATGAAATAATAAAATATAGAAATAATCCATAAATGTTGTATCAACGTCTTTAGGTTTCTATCTTACTACAAAATAACGGCAGTTACTTGAACAGTCATTAAGTTAAGTCAGTTGCTAAATAACTAGTTTAAAAAGTAACCTGTTTCTTGTAGAAATTTAAAAAAATCAAACTGAACAACTTTTTTGAAAAAAAAAACTAAAAGGAAGAACTTTTTTCACTGGATTAGGAATTAAAAACTTCTTCCAATTTCAAATAACCATATTTGGAATTAGAAACTTCAAGTAATCAGACTTCCAATAACCACTATTTTTTTGAAAACTATCAAAAACCACTAATTCTTTGAAAAATGTTGGCTTCAATGAAATAACTTTAGCAAATAATATCTACATACCACTATTCAAGAAACCACTCTTTCCACAATTTCAACTTATAACTTTTCACTTCACTGTCTGAAAATGTCAGTTTTTCTTCCTTACAGTCCTTTTTTTACTAATTTTAATTTGCCATAGAGAATTGAAAGTGCAGAAACGTGTTTCGACCAGGCGAACGTCGCTAAGAAATTCACAGAGCCTACGAACAATCCTGAGAATAATCACTTGTGAAACTCTCTTCAAAATAATGTGGATATTAGATAAACCAAAGAAACTAAAACCTAGAACTCTGATAACTTAATTTTTGAAATATCTCCTCTTAAAATGATTTAGGAAATTCAAAAATTCAATTCTGAAAGATCTCTGGAAATCACAACATGATTTCGGAAATTCAAAAATCCAATTCTGAAAGATCATCTTTGAAAATCTCCTCTCAAAATGATGTAGGAAATTCAAAAATCCAATTCTGAAAGATCTTTGAAAATCTCCTCTCAAAATGATTTAGGAACTTCAAAACTCTAATTCTGAAAGATTAGTTTAATTACTCGATCTCTGAAGGATGAAGAGAAATTGTGGAAAAATCCCAGGCATTTTCCTGGAACTCCAAGAGTCCAAGATGTACCTGAAGTTTTGAGAAATATTTTCTCTCATCTCACAGTTTAGAATTATAATTTTGAAGTCTTTATAAAAATTTCGTTCATTTGGATATCATCCAAAGCAAAGCTTTGATACAAGAAGCAAAGCTGGTTTCGTGATGATTAAAAGCCTCAGTGGTTTTTGGGATAACTTTATGACATCATATGTCAAGATGTTCTCAAGCAAGAGAACATCACCCAGCTTTTCGATAAATACCCAAATATGGTTAAGGACAGTCTCCCAGGAATTTCAAGTAGCTAGCTGCTAGGCGTCCCGCAAACATCTGTTTCATTCTCCCAAACTTGGGATATTGTCCTAAGTTCCAGAGATATCAAGATAAGGTTTCATAAAATAATTTCAACATCCAGAGAATTTTCGGCGCAATAAAATTTTAATTCTCTTTTCCAGGATGGACTGATCATTTTCAACGAAGGTTCACTTCTGCCGATACCTGTTAACTATATCTAGTCACCACAAAGCAAAATAGTTTCTCAGAATTCCATAAGAGAGATTCTCAAGATTCTAGAACAGACTTTCAAAGAGAATTTTGATCCTATTTTCCAGGAATGAAGCAAGTGGCACCAGGAGAACAGCTTCATCCCTGGTGCAGTCCCGTTAGGCCGATTTTCAGCCTCCTTTTTCCTCGCCAAACCCCAGCAGAAGTTTCTTTTTTGGATAGAACAAAGGGTTTGATTGTCTGAGAATACGTACGATTGTCCCCATCGTGGACTGCAGTAGACGCTACGGTTTTATCCCCCAGGGTAGTCTTCAAGTTCACGCGAAAAATCGTAGGAATAGGATATCGCCTATGAATACACTGGCTATTTCGGGCCGTTGAACGCTCTCCAGAAAACACGCGATCACACTGCGCAGCAAACCATTATACAAAACCAAACCGATCGACGAGGCACAAGAAACACGAGGATTTTTCATAACCAACTACGAGCACTAGGTTGTGTCCTTTTTTTCTTCCTTTATCCTCTGAGAGCACCAGAGGCCAAAATGTACACGAGATCCGGGCAGAATTGGAACAGGCGACGCCACGATTTCATTTCCACTCTGTTTCTGATGATTTTTCCGCTTTTTTTTCCTGGGAGCAGAGATTTCCGTGGCAGTGGTTCTTCCAGGCAAGGAAAGAAGAACGTTTTGCGGACGAGACGAGCGGGTGGCGACGCGAACGCGCCCAGCAACGATCGTTTATTTCGCAAAATAAACGCCTCGCGACGTGGAACAGGCCGAGTCGAACGCTTGGCGTCGAGGCGCGATCGCCCTTGAAAGAGATGCGGCGATTTGCGCGAAAAATATTCACTGTACACTGTACACTTCTACACATACAAGGAACAGCGTGCGACGCACTCTATACGCTATATTTCGTTTTAGGTTTACGGTGCAGGTGCAGGGCACACGGGCGCTTCTCTCGTCGTCGTGAGCGTTCTATCTCTCTTGCTGGCTGGAGAATAACAAGGGTAAAACGGGGGTAAGAGCGAGAGAGAGCGACAGAGCGAGAGAAAAGGAGACGAAGAAGAGTGAGAGGAAGGGAGAAAGAGAGTGAGAGAGAAAACTCAGGGACGAACAGAGTCCGTTACGCGCCCCCGGCTAACGCCAGCGCCACGACTCAAACCGGATTCTAAACCGGTATTACCGGAGACGCGAGTTTTCGTCAAAAAAGATATTTTTCCTTTTTCTTTTGCAACACGCCTTGCTTTTTAAGTCAGGCAAAACTCGAACTGTATCGAGAAATTCGATAATAAACTGATATCAAGAGAGAGAAGTGCTCGAGAAAGCGCCTTCACCCTTAAGAATTGAGGCATTAGTGAAGTGAGTTTTCAAACCCATCGAAATTCTTGGATTACAAGTTGAGATTCTTTCTCTTACCTTCATTTAGATAAGAAATCAAACCGTTCTTTTCAAGAATATCAAGATATTGGAAGTACTATCCAAAACTAATTCCTTGATAATAAAAATGTATAATAATTTATTTCCAAAGGTTATCTATTTTTATCTAAAAAGTTGTACCATTAGTTATCTATTAAAGTTCTGCTGCCCAAAGAATTAACCTAGTAAATGACATTTGCCGTAGGAACTATTTTCTGGTACAAGTGCACGGGAAAATAACCTCTACGGTAAATGTTACTTACTAGGTTATACTTTTAGACAGCAGAGTTGTGCATTATACTAATTTCTAAATCACGGCAAAATTAATATTACCCTGGGTGGAAAATTCAGAAACAGAAAATCAAACTCAAACTACTCTGTTTTTCAGAAAATTTTAAAGGGACAATTTGGAATCTTGGTAGGGATGGTGTCCCTTCTTGTTACTTTCATTTACAGCCAAGTACCCAGCATTTCAAGGTCACCCCCCACCCCCCACTTGCGCCGCAGACTCCAAAAATCCACCTCAGCCTGGAAAAGCCGAAACCCCCAGAAATTCACAACGTACAACCGAGAATCTAGACTATCGATTCGCGGACCGATAGGGACTTCTGCAACGGAAATATTAAATCTCATCTTTTCCAGATCCAATTTTTCATTCGTTATAGAAACGCCATTCTCGGAAGTCGAAATCAGGTATATCCCCCCCTCTCTTCAATCGATAAGGCGATGAAAAACAATCCATGTTATCTCTAGCCTCTCGCTCTCTTTCTATTTCCATTTATACTCCTAAGCGCCCCTTTCCTCCGTCCCTGATCACGTGTGTACATCCGCCTTTTCTACCATGTGTGCGTAACCCTTTTCATCTGTAGATCTATCTGGGCGAGTTTTCATTCGTGAATCGACTAAACTAGTGTGCAGACCTACACTTAGAAAAACTTTTTTTAAATTCAACAATAACATTTTTTTAGGACTGAAAAATCCCGACAAAGAAAATTTTCGACCCTACGAAATTCCCGGAAAAAAATGCCGAAAAATAAAATTCCCGACTTTGTAAAATCGTTGATAATATAAAATTCCCGACACTGGGAAATTCTCAACCGCTTATAATATTACCGACATTAAAAATTGACAGAAAATTGCGAATATTGTAAAATCACCGACGTTGTAAAATTCCCGACACGAAAAAATCCCGACATTTGAAAATTACCGAAAAAAATTGTTTTAGTAAATAAATAATTAAAATAATAATTGTATTTAAAAGTTTTTTAAATACAGAATAACTTCAATAATAACTTTAATAATAACTATAATTTTATTTATTATATTATTTATTTATTAAGTAAAACAATTTTTTATTTCTTTCCGGGTATTTCACTGTGTTGGGAATTTTCATTACAATAAACTGTAATTTTTAGTGTCGGGCATTTTCCAGTGTCGATAATTTCATATTATCAGCGATTTTATAATGTCGGAAATTTTATATAATTTTGAAGCATCGGAAATTTTTTTTGTTGGGATTTTTCAGTCGTCTTATTTTTTTTATATCAAAAATATGGGTTGCATTTCTGTGGGTTCAAAAAAATTTGTTTAATTCAAACAAATATTATTTGAATCCAAAAAATTTTGTTTGAATTAAACAAACTTTTTTCTGAACAAATCATAATTAATTTTTTGTCGTACCAGAGCCTAAAATTTTTATTATTTTAGAAAATATCCGCGTTAAAAGAAATTACTGACAAATACCTTGTCACATACCCTTAACTTAAAGGCATGGATCAAGGTGACCACGTGAATAATTGTCGGTAATTTCTTTTAACTTGGATATTTCCAAAAATATGTAATAAAAATATTGGGCTAAGCTTTGGGAACATGATAAAGGGCACCGGGAGGCACCCCCCTCTGGTACAATATAGCTTTTTTTAAAAGTAATTATGATAATTATGTAGAATTATTTTCTAAAATAAAAACAGCTGTATCGTACCAGAGGGAGGTACCTCCCAGTTCCCTTTATCATGTCCCCAAATTTTGGCCCAATATTTTTATTATTTTAGGAAATATCCGAGTTAAAGAAATGACCGAAAATTATTTTAGGAAATATCAAAAAAAAGAAATTACCAAAAATTATTCACGTGGATACACACGCTTAAAATGAAGTCAAATAATTTCGTTCATAACTTCAAGCACATCTATAATCCACAATTTTTTTCCCACAAAAAAATCTCTTTCTTACAGGCCATGCCTCCCAAATTCGGAACCTAAAAAAGCCATTCCCAGCTCGAAAAATCTGCGCATGCAGCTCGGTGACTTTCACCGAAACCGCATATCGCGATTTTCGCCCTGTCGTCAGGGGAGGGGGTTAAAGAGAGGGGGAATCTCCTCTCCACCCGACGTGTCAGCCGCGGAGGGTGGTCGAATTTCGGCGGACTCGACCTGTTGTTTTCAGGGCCGCCAGGTTAACGTCACGAACGCACACACAGAGGCCGCAAAACGTTGTACCGACGGACGTAAGGACGGACGAGCAGACGGCTGGCTGAAAGGGGAAAGGGTAAGGGGAAAAACGAGGGGAAAGGAGAGATGACTCGACAAGGGGGAAGAGCGGTGGGGAGTTTATAGAATGAGGTGGAGTGGGAGTAGCGACTACTGCGTTCCGGCTTCGGCGCGGACGTTAAAGAGAGATCAAGCGAACGTGGGAGAAAGAGAGGGAAGTATAAAGGTGGGGGAAGCTCAGCTAAAGAAAAGTAGAAGGAAGGGTGGAGAGGGGAGCTACGCTGGAGCAGGGACGTATCTAACAGGGGGATCCCTCCTTCGGGCGACGACCTTTTCCTCTGAATCGATCTCAATTTTCGCCACGAGCACAACCGACAGCCACGAACGAACGCGACGAGAAAAATTTAAAGGTTGGATTCAGCGAAATGGCCAAAAATTGAAGTTAATTAAATTTGATGGATTTTTTTTGTCGCGTCGGGGTTTCACGATTCAGCTTCGAAATTTATATATGGTTATTTTGCAGAAAATATATATTTTAAAAAAAAAGCTTTTCAAACATGCGTAGAAAAAGAAGGTTCCGTATTGTGGAAAGAGTTTCGAAACCTTTCTTTTTTAAGCCTTTTAATGCATTTAATCCTTTTGGCAGAGACTTTAAGACGGCGAGACTTTGAACTTTAATATTGATATCTTATCGGATATCCAATGAAAAGTTGTCATTGTTCAGTTAAGAATGTATCTGAAACATCTGTTTGGTGTTTTTTCAAGGACACCCAGAATACGCGTCCTTTAGCTTCACATTCATATTTCGTATTTCGGATGCAAATCTCACATTTGCCGGAGACACAAGACGCTTTTGAAAACGGAAACTTCGCAGACTCTTGCGAAAAGGATTCTTTCATTCGACTTTTTATGTGTTACAATGAGACTCGAGTCTCACTAGTATCTTAAAATAAACTAGTCACATGTTTGGAGATGAATAGAGAATTATTTAAATAAATCGAAATTCGAATGAAACCCATATTTACTAGAATCAATAAATTGAATAAAATTTTCAAGTTTAATTTTACAGAGTTTTTTTGCTGACTTCGACCGCCCGGCGCCAAAACTCTTTCGACAAAACAGAAGTTAAAAACTGCAGACTCAACGGAAAATAAACTTTTGTCCAACCAAATCTCACTTAAAGTTAAATTAAAACTTTTGAAACAATTCTCTAATTTCAATTTCGACTCTCCTTTTACCAATTTTAAGAAACTATTTAATCTCCATATTTACGAGTTCGTGGCTCTCGACCCACGTGTTTGGTTTCTGAATCATAACCAGAATTCTGAGGAAAAAAAAAGCAAGGGAGTCAGTTTTTCGGTATTTTTTGTTTGAAGGAACGTTCGATATTTATTTAAAATACGTTTTATGCGTGCGTATGTGCGTACATGCAACAGAGAACTCTACTAGCTGTTTTGTGTACCTATAGCTTGAACAGAAATAACTTGGAGCCACCTCGAAATCTACGATTCGCCGTTTGCTCATGACTCTCAAGAAATTGCTCAGGCATAATCTCTGCAAATCCCGGAGACAAAAGAGGCTAAATCAATTATTTGAATCAGCTGATTACACGCTGCAGATGACTAAGTAATAACACAACCTTTTCGCTGTACAAAAGACAAATTTTTTTATCTGTATCTCAAGAAAATATAAAATCCTTATCGAAAAATATTCAAAAATTATTTAGTCGATGTAAACAACTGTACTTTTTATTTTTTATTTTTTCGTAAGTTACGTGTTGGATTGCAAAATTGCAGGTTTTCAAGGGCATTAGTTGAAACTAAATATACGTCAGTCGCCGTGAAATTCGCATGGGATAGTACGTAATGAGATTCGCCGTCGGTTCGCTGCCTTATGGCTTCGCTTTTTTTTACCGCATATGTTTACACTATACAAATCTAAAATCGCGTCTGAGTTAACTTACAACGTGTAAGTAAAAAAATTTCTTCAAAAAGGGAGTAAAAAAAATCGAAACGCTCCTCGGTGTTGAGTCTACATCGACTATAACGTAATCATGCGAATAATAAAATTTCAGAGAATAAATTTCACAAGCGTTTCAACTCTACTTTGAAAATACACGATGCCTCGTAAAACCTGTTTTGTGATCAATTATTTTTACAAAAAAAAACTCATTACTGAATGAAGTATATCACCAGAAGTGACTAAAAGAACTTGGAATAGACTATAATTTTTAAATGTAAATCTTCAGTTATGTCCAAGTTGGAGATTCATACTTTTAGCGATAAAAAACAAATTACGAAGTAAACTTCCGAGATTCAATTTTTGAAACTCATTCATTTTCTATAAATGTGTGTTTCTTGACCTCGGTCGATCAACCTCGTGCGCGTCCAACAATTATAACTACCAAATTAATTATCTTTCTTATCTTTCGGAAATCGGCACCGTATTTTACACTCGTCACCGAGGCTAGTAAAAGATGCATTTACACACGTACAGATCGCCCATTTTTCTCCGCGAATTCTCTGACGTACTCATTGTGGCTGGTGCCGATGGCTAATGGCGTTTTCAAGTTTTCAACCGATGGATGCGAATAGCAAGACTACAAAATCTCAAATATTAATAATAATATTTAAATTTCATGCAGCCCAAGTTTTCAGAAAAAAACTGCCGCAGCCCGAGTTCGAACCGGGAACTTCCTATTTCATGTAATAATAATAATAATAATAATCATAGAAGAAAGGTGGCAGTACAAAACTAGATAACCAAAAAATGTGAATTTTTCAGGAGTGACAAAAAACATTCTGTGAAATCGAAATCAACATTTAAAGATAAAACAAAAGTTCACTCCCGAGCTGAAGTATTGCTGAATTAAGGCCAAAAAAGTTTTATCAGAAAAAGTTATTCCGTTTCGAGGAAATATAGTGGAAGTTAACAATCTCAAAGTGACAGTAACCAAAAATTGGAACAGGCTCGGCTGCGAATTACGATAAAAAATGCAATTTTCAGTTTGGAAAAAAAATAAAAACTTGCTCCCGAGATATTGAGTTGCTGAATACGGGTAAACAAAGTTTCATGTAAAAAAGTTAGCCAATTCCGAGTAAATCGGCCGAGAATTTTGAGGTTAAAATTTCATAGATTTTTAAAATCGGCCCTGGATATAGCGATTAAAAATTGAATTTTCAATATTTTACAAAAATAAACTCGCTCCCGAGATATGAGGATGCCGAATGAGAATAAAAAATGTTTGATAAAAAAAATTATTCTGTTCCGAGAAAATCAAGATTTAGTGTGACGGTATCGCACTGTGGTGGCAAACAATTTTTCGCTGAATCTGATAAAAAAAAAAGGGAATTGTATTTTTTTATCAATAAACTTTAATAATCTCAAGATACATATCAATTTCTTTAATTAATACCAAATTTAATAGTTTATATTCTTAGATGGTAATTTTGGTTTTGGGCTCCGAATAAAAGAATTCAATTAATTGTTAATTGTACCAAACACATATTGGTCTAGTCATTGAAGGTTTTTCGCTCTGTTTTCTTTCCGATAAGACCGATTGACATAAAATTTTGTCCTTATATATAAAATAGCTCAAAAAACATACCCTAACTCGTGCCGATGTGCGCTGCACCCCCGGGGATGAATGACACCCCTTCTCAAGGGTGAAAATGTCAATTTTCAAAATAACCGCAGAAATCGATAGAGGGATAAATTCTAAACAAAAAGTGTTATATGAACATATCTTGATAAGTCAATATTTTCTGAGTTATTCGTGATGAAAAATGTTCATTTTTTATTAAAAAAAAAATTTTTTCCGCGATTTTTCTCAAATAACTCGGAAAATTTAAATTGTATGAAAAAAAATATTACAGAAAAAATGAAGCTAAAAAAAAAAGAAAAAGATTGAGTTTTTTTTCATTCATGTAGGTGCAATAGGTGCTGAGATACGGCTGATTGAAGGTAAC
>JBAGKK010519696.1:0-13338 GCA_037177015.1 Euceroptres primus
CTTACTAAAGCAATTGGTAAACGATTCGGCACTATTTCATTAGTAGAAAACTACTAATTCAGATTTAGAGAGTATCTATAGAATCTCTTAAAACAATTCCAACTATATAGTCTCATACAATTAACAGATTTTTGAAGAAATGTAGTTAAGAGTCAGATGATGGGTGTATTTCTTGTCCCATACGAACACCCACTTAAGTGACTATTGCAAGAAAACTGTAATCAACTATACAATTATACTCGTCATGAATCAAATGGCTCTTGCTGCAAGTTATGCACATTCTAAAGGATTTTCGAAATAATTTTAGATTGCAAGATATTCTTGTTACAAGTGTATAAATTTCCCTTCCGATACCAAAGGAATGATTGTAAAATTGGCGGGACTTGAATTTCACAACTAGTCTTCAGAGGGGTAACCCAAATTTTCTGTGTCGTCTACCAAATTCCTCTTGTTGCCTAAGTGTTTGTCAAATTATTTGTATATGATCTTTGTTCTCGTGCTGAGAAATTTTGATTGGGGATTCTGAAACGTCGGAAACATTCTGAAACGTTAAACACAAAACGTTTACCTTTTTTGACGGTCTTTAGTTTTTATAAACTTCCTCGATGCTTTGCACCCGTTATTATACATATTACACGTGATTTTTTTATTTTCTATTATGCTTATTTCATTTCCAAAATTTCATTATAATGTTTTTAGAATATCTTTCTTAAATTTTTATTTTATTCTGGATATTTCAGTTGGTTATTGAAATTTCAAACGATACTTGAGCAACAATGAAACAAACTAATCGATTAGACTGGCGTTTTCATTATATAACGTTGTGTGTTGAATGTCGATAAGAAATTCCTTGTAAAAAACTGCGTGGGCGGGCACGTGTGTCGGCAAGTAAACTGTCCAATTCGGCACAGGGATGGTCTAGTCCACAAGACAGTTTGTCGATGGTTTGGCTATACATCGTTATACATCTCAAAAGTGTGTTTGGAATCTTTAAGTTTAGTATATGTTTGCAAAAAAAGTTCACGTATCACGTTGCATACGTCGAACAACAATCGGCTATTAATATACGACACACGTATTTGCTTCACGCCCGTTTCAGTCGAGCTAAACGACATACGTTGTCCACCGGAGCTGATTATTTACCGCCACTCGAAATAACACGTATTGACTGCGGCGTAGGTGGCACCGTTGATAAGTGACTCAATGTGCGTCCTGTAATCGCGTGCTCACTTCACTTTTTACGATTCGGTCTACTAGCAAAAGAAAAGTGAATGCCATGTTATCGTGAAAGCTTCTTTTATATTGAAAAAGCTTTCTTTATAATTTTAAGCCTAGAAATGTTTGCTTTGAAAAATGGAAAAACGACCAACCTTTTGAAAACCCCTCTGAAAAACCATTTGAAAAGCCCTCTTTAAAAGCATCTTCTCATGGTTATTTTCATCTATCAACTTCAAGAGTCATTCGATTGCAACGTGCAGTACTTGAATTGAAATACTCGATCGAGGATGCTGAAGGCAGAGATTTGAAAGAAGGAGCTTCGGTATTTTTCAAGGTTGAGTACTCTACTTACTCTGCAACTTAACAAAAAATGAGGATTGGACACAAGAGAACATCGTTTCTTTTCTTTCGAAATAATTAAATTATTCCTGACTTCTTGTATCTCATGATTGGAAATCGCATGATAATTAAACTCTTAAGTATTATCATTAAATAATGTTAAGAACACTGAAATTGATTTCATATTAAATTATCTCAAACACTAAAACTGGTATTTTTCATCAATCATCATTTATTCTGCTATAATAAGTAACAATAAATACTTATTTCTTGCTCTCTATAATCAACGTTTTGCCTCGCACTCTGTAACATCCATTAAATTAATTACATCTAACATTTATGACATCGACTATTTATAAGAAACTTAAACATCAGCGTTGAAAATATTAAATTATATTGTAAATAAGTTACTTTTGAATTCTGGTTTAAAGGAATTTTGCTCTCTGATATTAAATGAAGTAACACAGGGATCACAGCAGTTCAGAACTTGAATTTTAAGGAAAATAGGGGATTTCTTTTTCGAAAAAGGGAGAAAATTATTTTCTTTTAAGAATAACAAGAAAGCCAATAAAAGTTAATAAATACAACATTTTTATAAGGAAACTCAAATTTCAATAATGAATAAAATTATATTGACTGCAACTAAATTAAAATATAATCACAAAAATCGTAATTAAATCATAAAAATATTATCAGAACCCGAAAAATATTCCCCAAAAAAATTTTAATGATATGTTGAAGATAACGAAAGTGAGAAAATTCGACAGCAAATATTTCCGAACAAAAAATTTGTTGACTAAAAATAAACGGCATATAAAAATTTTCGGTCGTTAAAATTGATGACAAGAATTTAGATTTCTGAATTATGAAATTACCAAAATTTTAAATTTTCAACAAATCAAATTCCCGAAACAAGTCTGCTAAAACTCTCCAGAATCTTAAAAAATCTTCAAAAGTCTTACATCCCTGTCTAGAATCTAAGAAAATACTCCAGAAAATAGACTTTCAGAACCTTTGTAACCCTTTAAAATTATCTAAAATCCTCCATGAAATCTTCTGGAATTTTCGACCTAGAATATTTCAAATTTTTCATGTGCTTGCAAATTCGATAAATCTCCTAAAATCCCTCAAAATCCTCTAGAATCTTCAATAACTTTTGTCACGATTTAGAACCTTTCAAAGATTTCCTGATTCTTCCAGAAACTTCTAAAATCCTCGAGCATTTTCTAAAACCTTCTAAAATTTTCCAAGATTTTTTAAAATTCTTCAGATACATCCAAAAATTTTCAGAATTCTGAAATCTTCAAAAACACCGGAAAATTTATTACGATTTTTCAAAATATTCTAGAATGTTTCAAAATATTTTAGAATCCTCAAAAATCTTTCGAATTCTGTCCTAAACTTCTAACATTTTCTAGTTTCCGTCTGACCTTCTTTTTGAAGAGTTTTCAAAAAGTCTAGAGAATTTTAGGGAGATTTTGGAAAGAGTCTAGAGATTTTGAGGATTATGGAAGTCTTGCAGATTTTAGAGGATTCTATAAAAGATTCTGCAGAGTTCTGGATTATAGAATATTCTGGAGGATTCTAGAAGATTCTGAAACAATCTAGTATATATTTTAAAAGATTTTATAGTATATATTTTAAGATTTATTAGTATATATTAGTATTTATAGATATTAGATTTATTAGTATATATTTTAAGATTTTATAAAATTATAGAAGAACCCAGAAAAAACGACTCTAGAAAATATTCTAGAACACCCAGAAGATATTAGACGGTTGTGGAAGGAGTTTAGAAGGTTTAATTATAAAAAATATTGAAAGACATTGAAAGAGTCCGGAAAATTTAAAGGCACTCTCTAAATTTGAATTAGTCAAAAACTACTAATGAAATAACGAGAAGACGTCCACCAATTGAATCAGTACACATTTCTACTAATAATAAGTAGAAAAACTACTAATTACCAGTTACTAACTACCAATTGAATCAGTAAACATTTCTACTAATAATTAGTAGAAATGTTTACTTAGTAGAAACTTTAGTAGTAAACATTTCTACTAACTAAATTTAATTTCTACTACCTTCTACTCAGTAAACATTTCTACTAATAATTAGTAGAAAACTACTAATTATTAGTGGAAATGTTTACTGATTCAATTGGTGGACTTTTCGTTATTTCATTATTAGTTCTTGGCTAATTCAAATTTAGAGAGTACCTTTAAATTTTCCGGACTCTTTCAATGTCTTTCAATATTTTTCATAATTAAACCTTCTAAAGTTCTTCCATAATCGTCTAATATCTTCTGAGTTTTCTAGAATATTTTCTAGAATCGTTTTTCTGGTTTCTTCTATAATTTTATAAAATCTTAAAGAATCTTTCAAAATTCTTTAATATTCAAAATATATACTAGTTTGTTTCAAAATCTTCTAGAATCCTCCAGAATATTCTGTAATCTAGAATTCTGCAGAATCTTTTATAAAATCCTCTAAAATCTGCAAGACTCCCATAATCCTCAAAATCTTCTAGACTCTTTTCGAAATCTTCCTAAAATTCTCTAGACTTTTTGAACTCTTCAAAAAAAAAGGTCTGGCGGAAACTAGAAAATATTAGAAGTTCAGGCCAGAATTCGAAAGATTTTTGAGGATTCTAAAAGATTTGGAAACATTCTAGAATATTGTGAAAAATCATAATAGATTTTGGGGTGTTTTTGAAGATTTCAGAATTCTGAAAAAGTCTGGATATATCTGAAAAGTTTTAAAAAAAAACTCCATTAAGTACCGAAAAAATGAATTCAATTAAATTCCACAGAAGTAGAGAGCTAATTTAATTTTTCAAAATCTCAGTATAATCTCTGTAATTTCACAAAATTTCTTAAATATGAATCTCAATATTTTAAATTCAAAACAAAACCATTCTTTAACCCGAATGCTGCAGAGTAAAAAAAATACTTAAAATTGTTCCACCTTAAAATTAAATTAAGTAAATTAAATTCATTATTTTCATTATTAAATTCAGTAAAATTTGTCTGGATTTAAGCAAAATTGTTCTTGAATTTAAGATTCAATTCTGAAATTTTAATTTATTTTAAAAAATCTTGGGAAATTTTATAAGGTTCTAGAAAATGCTCGAGGATTTTAGAAGTTTCTGGAAGAATCAAGAAATCTTTGAAAGATTCTAAATCGTGATAAAAATTATTGAAGATTCTAGAGGATCCCTGAGTAACATAGCTTCTTTGTACCCAATGTTTTGGCACTTGTGACCTCTTACACATATAACTTACATTTTACAATGCACGGTTGACTCATCGTTGAAATATATGATTTTATTTGAATAACAAAGTTTCTCTTGTTTGTTTCAGGTGAGTCACCTTATTGTTGTTTTGGCCATTCCACACGTGTAAGTATTTATATCTAGTTTTGTTTTAATATCGTTGCAACGCTATTGTCCTCGACTTCCAGTATCCTTGCAGTATCTTCAGTCGTATCTCTTGTTTATGCTAATCTGATTCTATTGTAGTCGAGCACTAACCTGATGATAATTTTGCAAGATACGTTGAGACTCATTGGTGTCATTCAAGGGAAGGTTTCAGAAAGTTTACCGCATCTGGTTACGTAGCAGATGTGCAGCGGGTTTAATCTTGCAATTTTTTGTATATTCTTCCGCGAAAACCCACTCACACTTAAGGAAGTAGGTCAGTTTTTAGACAGGTTTTGAAAAAGACCTCTAGGTGTTAATTTATGTGCATCCAAAATTTCTAAAGCATTCAGAAAAGACAGTGACAATCTATTTTATTTTTACGAAGTTTAAAAATTCGGTGAGAATATTGTTGAAAATTAATTCCGATTCCCTGCGTGACCAAAGAATAAAAACTAGAAGAAATGTTTCAAAAAATCTTTTATAATTTAAGTTCCTTGTCGTAGGTGCATAGGGAGGAGGAAAAAGTTTCGAGTAAAAGAACTTCGTTCTAAACTAGCACTTTGCAAGCGTAGCTAGCGTCAAGCCCAGCAAACTTTAATAATCTCAATGGAAAATTGAAGTTCAGGCATGCAAGACTAGTTTTTTTTTCAATAGTTGAATTTCCCAGATTTCTAAACTTTATTATCATTCTTATTTATCCCAACCATTTCGAGATGACTTGAAGATTGCACTTAAATATTACTGTCTTTTGTTTTCACGTTTAAATAGTCAGCCTCGAAACACCTAAATAAATAACACTGTGAGCAACGTGCCTTTCTATAAAGATAACTAGGCCAAACTAATTTTGTGTCTGTCGTAAAAGTCACGCAAAGATGACTATGGGTTCAAAAGTCAACGAAAGAAATACTGGAGGAACTTTTTGTATGTATGTTGAATCCAAGAATAATGTGAGATTTTTTTATTGTTGGAAAGAATATTCCTTTCAGAATTTAAACAGAAAACTATTGTTGAATAGATAAAAAAGAAGCACATTTAAAATTTAAACCAATTTCTTTTACGTTATGTTAACAAGAATTTCATAATTTTTTTTATAATAAGTTTTATTTAGTTTCTATTTTAACTGACAGGATGTTTGGTTATTTCTTTCAGGAAGTTACTTACACATAAATTTAATATTACTTTATCAAATTCTCTGATTCTGTTTGAAATTTATTTAAGACCTTTCAAGCTTTATGCTTTTTAGAATTCTCTGCACGTATCCAGTCCGCGAAGCATTAATGACGAAACTGCATTTCACCGGGAGGTTAGAGAAAAGTTAGCAAGCAATATTCGTGCTTTCGACATAAAACGCGATTTGATATCCATTTTTGTAAATGGCATGACTTGCGAAGTTCCGGAAAGTTTTATGATCATAACGGTCATTTCCATGCATGCTTTTTCTTCCTCAAATCCCAAACTAGGGAGAGACTCAGAGTTAGCTTTTAACGCTAACACTAAATTAAATAGTTATTTACGAGTAAAATATTTAAAATTGTTACAACTTTGTAGATGTTCATTGTTTCAAAATAGGTAGATGCTTTTCCAGTAAATCGTTAAAACAAAACAGACTAAACCTCAAACATTAGCATATTTTTGTTTCATGAAATTGTTGCATTTTTTCGAAAATTAACTGAAATTATTATTTCAAAATTATTCATTTTTAATGAAGTTATAATCTTCTAATCTTTCAACAATTTTAAGTATTCTAAATGACTATTTAGTTAGTGTTTTTTTTTCTTTCCTTTTTGCGTATACAATTTTTACTACCTTAATTGCAGGAAAAAATTACCTGCAACAAAAATTAACTTCACAGGATGAATTTTACTCAAATATCTCTGTTAAATTTTCTTTTGTTTTTCCATAACAACACATGTATTTCAAAAGTCGTAAAGTTGTCTGAATAAAAATGTGTTCCTCTAAAAAATTATCTGCAACAAATTTTATCCTTAGTTTTTTCTGCGATGTATCAAAATTTTACAAACAAATGACAACTAGTTTTCACCTATTTGCAACAGTTTGATGCAATATTGCAACAGTGTGATGACAGTGTTGCATCAAACTGTTTTTATATTATTTATGCCTTTCATTACATACTATTTTCCTTAGAAAGAGAAACGATTTCTGTGAGACTATATATTTAAGGTGAAACTTTGTTTTCTCAGCATGAAAGGATGGCAAAACCAGGAATTTATTCGCATCACTTGACAAAATGAAATCCGGTGGCCCCGAATTTCGGGAAATTGTCCTTGATGCACTCGTTTGGTGGCCACCTCGTGGGTGGGAGCAGAATTTAAGGGAGCCGTGGCGTTAGGATCGATTCTAAGCATGTGTACCCTCCTCAAGCCTACATCGGCCAATGGCGACACTATCGCTTTCCCTAAATCCCGAAAAAAATTATAAAACTTCAAACTGTATTAATTTTTTGATAATTTAATGTACTCGAAAAAATTCTATTCGACCTTTAAACTCTCTACTGACCGGTACGTTTACCCAACCAAATAAATATTCATGCCTTATGTTCGCATAAATAACATATTGCTTTGTTAATTTACATAATCGATCATTTTTTCTACCGAATACTTAAAATATGGTCGGGTAATCACGTTTCGCAAATAAATTTTCGCCCTCAATAAAATACGTGTAATTCTCTTCCAGCATCACAACTTGATTACTAACAGTTTTACACTGCGTTTTATTCTGAATCGTATGTGTTGTCAGTTTTCATCTTATAATCTAAAAGTTTTATGTTTTATGAAATAATAATGTGACAGTTATTATTCCTCAAATCCTCCAACAACTTAATTTGAACGTATGTCATTAGTGAATTTCCTTTTTGTTAGCTGCAAGATAAATGCTTGCTATGACACTTCTTTGTCGTAATTTAGAAGATTTGGCACACTCTAATGTGAAATGAGGCAAGCCACGCTTTATTCAGGGATAGTTATAAAATGATTAAAGAGATTTAAACAATAACTTGGTTGTCACAAATCCTTAAAGCTTGCTTGATTTTATCTTTTCGTTTGTTTCTTAAAACTGTCTTATAATATTTAAATCTCTTCACTTATATTAAAATTCATTTTCACCACTAAATACAGTTATGTAATTATTTCATGTTCCTTAAGCTTTACATTTCTCCTTTCGATCATCTACTCTATTATACTTGAAATAAACAACAAAGATGTGCTTCCTTTCGTAAAAACTTAAACTCGTAAAACGATATAGGCACTTCGTGAAGTTATATCCCGTTATACGACTTTTATATTGCACTTGCATCCAAAGAATATCGTTTCGTCGATCTGTCATAGTTGCGGAAATACAGAAACTGACTTTGTCTCTACACTGAAAAAACTAAACTGGCTGAATCAATTTCGATGGTTCAAATATATATTGTACAAGATATCACAGCGGTTCTAAAAAAATGGAGAGTCAATTCTGGCATTTAGAAAGAAATAAAAAAATTTTTGGACTTTTGAAAAAATTCTTTTTCTATGAAAGCTTTTTGGTAACGCCGCAATTTTTTTCCTATAATATACTCATGCCCTCAATAGCAACATGTATTTTTTCGAGCATAATCCCAATGGTACTTCAAAGTTAAAATAAAAAAAATTATTTTGTTCGCCTCTACAAAGTATTCGATTCCGTTGAAACAAGGGGTCTTCTTAATAGACATAGACACGCTTTTGCATAGATTTTACTTTACATCTTGTATTTTCGATCTTTCTTGTGTGTTACATACGCCACACAGTGTGGCCAAAAGCGCTTTTTGTGGACAAAAAAAAGTCTGTTCGTCTGTCTACAAGCCAATTTTCAATGAATTTTAATTTTTTTTTAATGACCGTAAGGCTTCCAGGTATAACGAGTCGGTGCAGAAAATTCACTTTGGCCAAACAAAAGGAATATCTTAAACCGGGAAACCTTAAACCGGGATTCAAGTGTAAACAAGATTTTTTTCCTAACTTTTCAGATTATCTTTTTTTTTAAGATCTTCAAATTGACTAAAAAAAGAGCTTAGGTCAGTGTAATAACTATCTAGCAACAATTTCCAGTAGGTTAGAGTAAGAAAAAAAAATTAATAATATTTTAAACAAATTAATGAACAAAAGCCATTTTCTCGTGATTAGCAATGATTAGTTGTTTGAAATTCACAGTTTTGATAAAAAATATGAGAGAAATTAATGCTTAATTGCGATTAGTTAAGAATAGCTAGTGATTGACAATTATTTAAACAATATTTATGAACATATTTAATAAAATATTAAAATATTTATTATTTAATTATTTTATTTATTTATTTAATATTTAAGTTTAAAATATTTATAAACATATTTTATAAACATAGTTTCCGTATGTCACAATTAATAGGCTCAATTTTTTTGCGGAATCAACCAAAAATGTCTTGTCAAAGACTCCTTGCTGTCATTTTTTTCAAATTAACATTAACTGTTAATTATTTAAACAATATTTATAAACAAATTCACATTTTCAACATTATTCCACGAATATGCTTTTTTTTTGCGGAACCAACTAAAAATGTATTGCCAGTGACTCATGGCTGTAATTTTGTTAAAAATGATAAAAAATATTAATTACCTAAACAATTTTTATAAATAAATGCACATTTTAACGATATTTCCAAGAATATGCTCCATTTTCTTAGCGCAATTAACTAAAAATGTATTGACTATGACTCTTTGCTATGGTACTTTGCCAACGAACAAGAACAGTTAATTATTTAATCAATTTTTATAAACAAATATACATTTTGACCACTTTTGCATGAATAGGCTTATTTTTTCGTGGAATAAACTCGAAATGTCTTACCCATGATTCCTTCCTGCCATATTTGTCCAATTAACAAAAACTGTTGATTATTTAAACAATATTAATAAAAACATTCACAGTTTGATCATTTTTCCATAATAAATATTCATTTCTTTGCGAAATTAATTAAAAAACCAAGGCAATATACATGTGTTAATGAAAGATGTGATGGATTTTTAGTTATTGGGTTATTGAGTTATCAAATTATCTACTTATTGGGTATCGTATCTCAACACTTTTTCTTAATTAGAAAAATATGACAAGAAGAAATAATTGGCAAGACATTTCATGCAGAAGTGGCCAAAATGTACATTTGTTTATAAAAATTGTTTAAATAATCAACCATTTTTTTTAATTAGACAAATATGACAATAAGGAGGCATTAGTAAGACATTTCTAGTTTATTCCACGAAAAAAAAATAAGCCTATACTTGTAAAAGTGGCCGAAATGTACATTTGTTGATAAAAATTATTTAAGTGATTAACTGTTCTTGTCGATTGGCAAAGTATCATAGTAAAGAGTAATTGGCAATATATTTTTAGTTGATTTCGCTAAGAAAATGGAGCCTATTCTTGGAAAAATGGTCAAAATGTGCATTTATTTATAACTATTGTTTAAATAATTAATATTTTTTATCAATTTAAACAAAATTACAACATGAAATCACTGACAATACATTTTTAGTTAGTTCCGCAAAAAAATTGGGCCTATTCGTGGAATACTGTTGAAAATGCGAATTCGTTTATAAATATTCTTTAAATAAATAACAATTGTTGTTAATTTGAGAAAAAATGACAGCAAGGAGTCTTTGGAAAGACATTTTTGGTGAATTGTTCAAAAAAAATTGAACCTATTCATTGTGACATACGAAAACTGTGTATTTGTATTTGTTTCTCTCATATTTTATATAAAAACTATGAACTTCAAACAATTAATCATTGCGAATCACAAGAAAATGGATTTTGTTCATTAATTTGTTTCAAATATTATAAACAATTTTTTGTATTACTCTAACCTACTGGAAATTGTTGCTAGATAGTTATTACACTGACGTTAATTTGAAGATCCAAAAAAAAGTACATCTGAAAAATTAGGAAAAAAATATTGTTTATTTTGTTGTTAAATAAAAAATTTTTGTTTGGACAAAGTGAATTTTCTGCACCGACTCGTTGTACCTGGAAACCTAACGGTGATTTTAAGAAAATACATCAAAATCCATTGAAAATTGGCTTGTGGTCACACTTTTGACCACAAAAAGTGCTTTCAGCCACACTGTGTGGCATATATAATAGCACACAAAAAAAGATCGGAAATACAAGATGTAAAGTAAAATCTATGCAAAATAGTGTCTATGGTTTCGAATGATGCTCATTTAAGTCATGAGTTGAAATTAAAAAGACCCCTTGTTTCAATGGAATCGCATACTTTGTAGAGGCCAACAAGATAATTTTTTATATTTTAACTGTGGAGTACCATTGGGATCATGCTCGCAAAAATATATGTTGTTACTGAGTATATGTTGTTACTGAGGGCGTGAGTGTATTATTGGAAAAAAATTTCGGCGGTACCAAAAAACTTTCATAGGAAAAAAGTTTTTTCAAAATTCCAAACATTTTTTTTATTCCCTTCTAAGTGCCAGAATTGACTTTCTTCTTTTTTTAGAATCGCTGTGATATCTTGTACTATATATATTAGAACCATCAAAATTGATTCAGCCATTTTCAAAAAAATTTAATTTTTTGATTTTTAAACATTTTTGTATAACTTTTGTAAAAAAATTTGTTTGAAGTTGGAACTTGGGGTAAATTAGTCTTATAATGGTAGAAACTTACCACGCAAATATGAACCAAATATCTGTTAGGGTAGACCAACCATGCTTACCCAGCTATGGCCTTTGTTACAGGTTAATATTTTAGAGGAATTTTTATTCAGTCTTTCCTTTACTTATATAAAATAATTTTTTATTTAAAGTTTATATTTAAAATAGACTTTAGGTAGATTTCCAGAAATAATTGCAGTCGACCTTATAAGCTTTGGGATCATTATCGATCTATCTACTTTCGTTTCGAGATATCTCTGGATTGTAACTTTTAACGTTCACTGCAAACTATCTTCATTCCATTTGGATGGGTGGAACTATGTTATCGTGAACGTGAATCAGATCCTAGGTCTAGAGCTTGGCCATGCCCTCGCAAGTAAAGGAACTTGACCTATAAAAGCTCACCGAGCTTCTATGGTAGTAATGCCCGTCTGCACGCGATCTTGCAATTTAGGATAAACGAAGATATATATGAACTGCAGCGAGCACGTTTGCTACCTTCAATTTCCAGGATGTAAATTTGTCCAAGCCGTTGCAATTCGTCTCTCATTAGTCAAAAATGTCCCTAAATGCTCTACGTGAACAGCATAAATTCTTTCTTATTTACGAACTTTGCACTCTTCAATATTCTTTAAAAATTCATAAGCATACATTATAAGCTTACCGTTAGAAAACGACATAAATGGAAAAGTACACATTGAAAAGTAGGTAAAAAGTTGGTGACACGAACCTCTTATCTATGAAAATGGGATTTTTGCATTGAAACTTATTGACTTTTTTTAAAAATAATCAGACCCTTGTGTTTCACTTCATACAGCTAAAATTTTATTTTATATTTTACTAAATAAAATGAAAAACATATGCTTATTCCAAACTGCATTTATAATAGTTAAATAAAAAAAAAAACTTTCTACAGAATTTCGTTCAGGACAATTCACAATGATTCCATCGAACTTTGTTAGTTAATTTCACATCCGTGTCAGACTTCTAAAACTACAGAGGGCAAATTTTGAGAATAGAGATTGTATGAGCCACATCTTGCACATGAATATTGATTCGCATATACTAGTAAATTTCAAATTACTCATACTCCTCTCACACTCGAAAACACAGGGTAGTCCAGACTATATAAAACGACTTCTGAAGTTATAATTAGCTATTGAGAGTTTACGTTTTATGAGCTGCCTAATTCACGACAGCAGTTTACAAAATTGGGTTATATTCATTGATAAAATTAACCTGTACTTAAAATAACTGTCTATTTTTGTTTCATTAAGAATTTTGATTGAATATAGATAATATGATTGTAATTATAAAAATATCGACACTGTATTCCCCAAATGAAAGACGTATTTAGATTCAAAGAAATTTCACGAGAAATTCGAATGAAAAGGAAAATATTTCGCCACTTACTTAAGGCAGATGAAAAGCCCTAAATGTCAAGGATACCGGATATGCCACGTTATATTTGCCAGAAAAAGTTTATCACTTCTATTCTAACCTTCTTTATTCACATATGTGTGTGTGTGTGTGACGCGATCCGAGAAAAGGGGCCTACTAAGCAAAAGTGAAATTTTACAGGGCGAGCGATTGAAGAAACCTCCACCGCTCCGCACGCGTTCAAAAACTCTTTTTCAATAATTTATATCTTGTAAAATAATGCAGATACAAAATTTCTGATT
>JBAGKK010519707.1:0-13337 GCA_037177015.1 Euceroptres primus
AGGTCGTGGACCTAAGCAAATATCGCAGCTGTATTTACCTTGGAATCATATAATAATGTATAATGTGCTGTTGTTAATAAATAAATAATAATAATAATAAAATTATTTTGCGGTTTTTAAGAAATTACGCAAATTATATGGGATTTTAAAAAATTTCATGGCATTTCAAGAGATTCGATGAGAATTTAAGGAATTTTAAGTGATTTCAAAAGATTTCTTGGAATTTTTAGAAATTTTCAAAAGATTTTTAGAAACTTGAAGGGATTTCAAGATTTTTAATGTATTTTCCAGGAATTACACAAGGTATTTCACGAGATTTTAGGGGGTTTAGAGGAATTTTAAGAGATTACATTGAATTTTGAGAAATTTTATAGGATTTCAGGAGATATTTGGACTTTTCAGGAATTTGACTGGATTTTAGGTATTTTTTTAGGAATTTAAAATGATTTCAAGGGTTTTAAGGAATTTCGCGGAATTTTATGGGATTTGAAAGATTTTCATGGCATTTCAAGGGATTACATGAGAATTTAAGGAATTTTAAGTGATTTCAAAAGATTTCTGGGAATTTTCAGAAATTTCAAAAGATTTTTAGACATTTGAAAGGATGCCAAAATTTTTAATATATTTTTCAGGAATTACAAGGTATTTCACGAGATTTTAGGGGGTTTAGAGGAATTTTAAGAGATTACATTGAATTTTGAGAAATTTTATAGGATTTCAAGAAATTTTAAAAGATTTCAATGAATTTCTACCAATTGCTTGGAAGTTTTAGGATTTTTAAAGGGTTTCAAAAGATATTTTGGATTTTTCAGGAATTTTACTGGATTTTAGATATTTTTTAGGAATTTCAAAGGATTTCGAGGTTTTTAAGAAATTTCGCGAAATTATATGGGATTTTAAAGAGTTTCATGGCATTTCAAGAGATTAGATAAGAATTTAAGGAATTTTAAGTGATTTCAAAAGATTTCTTGGAATTGTCAGGAATTTCAAAAGATTTTTAGAAAGTTGAAGGGATTTTAAGATTTTTCATAGGTTTTTCAGGAATCAAATTTGAGAAATTCGATCGTTATTTCAGATGGATTTAATTTCAAAACCAACTAAAGAATTTCGATTTCGACAAATCTTGAATTCGAATAGAGCTTGTAAGCTTCAGATTCTTCTTGAATTAAACTCAATTTTGAAAAATTCATTGTCCTAAATGTGTCCGGAAAGGTACCAATTTGCATTGAAAATTCAAACTGACGAACTGTACACCTCTATATATAATAATAATTTAACAAATATAATTATATAATTATAATATTATCAGGGATCACAGTCAGTCCTCTATTCTTATTTTTTCCCTATTTTCCCCCTTTTCCCTATTATTCTCAAAATCTTCTAAAATCGCTTTGTAAGTTTTCCCCGACTTTCTTTGACCATTTTTAAATTCCTTGACTTTTTCTGACCTGTAGGAACCCTTGAAAATTGATCATGGGAAAATCAGGGAATTTTAAAAATCAAGTTTTATGGCCACCCTGTATTTAAATTTTTTCTCCTTAAACCCTAACTTTTTCTGTATATATTTAATTTACAGAATGGTGGGTGGAATGGGAGAAGCACACGCGAATATAGCTGAGGGTTTGGCGACTGCACTGCAGTGTTTTGAAGACTTACAAGTGCGAAGAGAACCAAACACAGCTTCTCAAAAACACTGCATTTTGGTCTGCAATTCTCCTCCTTACCAGATTGTCGTCCAAGAGTCGATGAAATTTGCGGGTCACTCTATCGATCAATTGGCTCCTCTTCTTCAGGATGTGAGTCTTCTACTTCAAGATCTAATTTCCGTCTTCTACATTCTAGAATATTAATACCAATCATCTAAATGTTAACAGTATTCATCAATCAAGTAATTACCCTTGCAGAGAAAAATAAACCTCTCGATCCTCTCACCACGTAAAATTCCGGCCCTCTTCAAGCTTTTTGAAAAGGCAGGCGGCGATTTACAGTCTTCCCAGACGAAGAACTACGCAAAAGATCCACGCCACCTGGTTTTGCTGAGAAATTACAACCTGAAAGAGCGTCCCGTGAGTCCGATAAGTGGCACGGGCCATGGAACGGCTTCCAGTGCAGCCCAAATTCCCCTGAGTCCACTGCAGAGCCATGACAGTCCAAATACGAATCAGGCCCCGCAGAATATTGCGCAACCGGCGCAAACTCAGGGTCCCACTTTCAGAAATCAGGCGCCTCAGAATATTGCGTCGGTTCATCAGCCGGTGGCTCCACCAATGGCGGCGCCAATGAGTGGTCGCCCAGGTTTTAATCCGCAAATTAATGCGCCACCGAATTATCATCCATCAGGTATGGGTGCGAGGGCAACTCATCAGTGGAGAATGAGGCCTCCTGGTCCGTCTTTTATTGCACCAAGTTCAGCGCCACCTACGAGCACTCCAGGTAGTGCACTTTTGGCACAACTTAATCAGCCACCGTCTTCATTGGGTCTTAATATATCGCCGTTTGGACAGAGGATGGATGGTAAGTTTTTCTTCACTGTTACTTGTTCCTTAATTATTTAACCCTTTAACGTCCGAGTTTTTACATTCTCATCATCAATGAGGTGTTGGTTTTATGTGAAAAATTCCTTTTGCTAATTCCATCAAATTTCGACGTTTTGAGACCTCCTGAGTCAGAAAAAATAGTTTTTACGTCGGTGTCTGTCTGTTGTTGTTGTTTGTGAACTCGATAACTTTCCACAGAATTATCGGGTTGGATTGCGCTTTGGCACACTTTATAATGATGTAAAAAGAAAGGACGAGTTCGTTAGCCAGCCATTTTTGATAAAAATTCAAAAAGTTAAAGCATTTTCAAAATTTTTGAGACCACTTTTATGTCACTTTGACGTTTCGAAATACCTGGTTATAATTGGCTGTAATAAACAAGGAATTCAAGGGAATTCCAAATATATTAAAATATTTCAAAAGATTACAGAGGATTTCCAAGAATTTCCAGGTATTGTACAAAATTGCAAGAGATTCCCTAGAATTTAAAGTTATTTTGAAGAATTTTAAGGGTTTTCAAAAGGTTTCTAGGAATTTTAAGTCATTTTAAGGGATTTTAAAATTTGTAATGGATTCCAAGAGGATTTCAAAGATTTCAAGGATTAAAGGATTTCAAGAGATTTTTTTGATTTTTAAAAGATTTCTGGGAATTTTAAGAAATTTTTGAGGATTTTAAATATTCTGGAATTGCAAGACAGTTCTAGGAATTATATGGTATTTTAAGGTATTTAAAAGGGATTTTGAAGTTGTTCATTGAATTTTAAAGAATTTCAAGCGATTTTAAAAAATTTTAAGGGATTTTAAATATTGTAGTGGAATTTTAAGGAATGTCAAAGGTTTCTAGAAATTTGAAAGGGTTTTGTCAAATTTTAGGTAATTTTAAGGAATTTTAATGGATTTAAAGAGGTTCGAAAGTTTTTCATGGAATTTTAGGGGATTTCAAGAGATTTTAGACATTTTTAAGGGATTTTAATTTTTCTGAAATTTTTAGACATTTTTAACAATTTTAAGGAATTTAAAAGGTTTTCTTGGAATCAGCCAGCAATTTTGGATAAAATTTCAAAAAGTTAGAGCATTTTTAAAATTTTTGAGACCACTTTTTTTAAGATTTATAAATTTTATGTACGGCTGCTCGTAGTACTCAGAAATTAGAACAATTTATCCTTATGACTTTTTTCGATAAAAAGATAATTATTAGAGTTATAGCATTTACAAAATTCAAAAACAAACGAAAATGAAAATTTTAAGCCAAACAACGCTTGATATGAAAAAAAATCAAGAAAAGAAAATCATTGCTATTTGAGAGCTCTACAAGATTGTCATAACAACTTTTTGAATTTTCTTGAAAAATCGAAAATTCATATTTTAAGCCATAAAACGCGGGATACAGAAACAGTTAATAAACAAAAATTGTTGCGCATAACAAGACCTACAAATTTTCTTTTAAGCATTTTTTGGTAGGAGATAAAGTTTATTATTTAAATATAGAAAACGGTATTGGAATATCGAAAATTTAATTTTTGAGTCAAACCGAGCGTGAAACACGAGCTTCTTATATATATCGGAGCGCGAAGCGCAGCAATCATCAGAACGCGTGCCCTATTTTTACATTCTTATCATCATTTTATTTTATTTTTATTCTATTTTAGTCATTCTAAAATATCTTAAAAATTGGTATTTGAAAAAAAAAACGGAATTAAAACGTCTGAAAAAGAAAGTTTGATTCTTTTGAAGAATCGAAACCTAAAGTAAAAAAAGTTTTGATAAAAATTTAAGTTAATAGATCAGTATATGTCACTTTGACGTTTCGAAATACCTGGTTATAATTAACTGTAATAAACAAGGAATTCAAAGGAATTCCAAATATATCAAAATATTTCAAAAGATTACAGAGGATTTCCAAGAATTTTCAGGTATTGTACAAAATTTCAAGAGATTCCCTAGAATTTAGAGTGATTTTGAAGAATTTTAAGGGTTTTCAAAAGGTTTCTAGGAATTTTAAGTCATTTTAAGGGATTTTAAAATTTGTAATGGATTCCAAGAGGATTTCAAAGATTTCAAGGATTAAAGGATTTCAAGAGATTTTTTTGATTTTTAAAAGATTTCTGGGAATTTTAAGAAATTTTTGAGGATTTTAAATATTCTGGAATTGCAAGACAGTTCTAGGAATTATATGGTATTTTAAGGTATTTAAAAGGGATTTTGAAGTTGTTCATTGAATTTTAAAGAATTTCAAGCGATTTTAAAAAATTTTAAGGGATTTTAAATATTGTAGTGGAATTTTAAGGAATGTCAAAGGTTTCTAGGAATTTGAAAGGGTTTTATCAAAATTTAGGTGATTTTAAGGGATTTCAATGGATTTGAAGAGGTTCTGAAGTTTTTCATGGCGTTTTAGGGGATTTCAAGAGATTTTCATTTTCATTTCCAGGTATTGTAAAAAATTTCAACAGATTTTCTAGAATTTAAAGATATTTTGAAGAATTTTAAGGGTCTTCAAAAGGTTTCTAGGAATTCTTTTAAGGGTTTTTAAAGTTTGTAATGGATTTCAAGCGGATTTCAAAGATTTCAAGGATTAAAGGATTTCAAGAGATTTTTTTGATTTTGAAAAGATTTCTTGGAATTTTAAGACATTTTTAAGGATTTTAAATATTCTTAAATTTCAAGGCAGTTCTCGGAATTGTAAAGTACTTTAAGGTATTTAAAAGGAATTTTGAAGTTGGTCATTGAATTTTAAAGAATTTCAAGCGATTTTAAAGAATTTTTAAGGGATATTGTAGGGGAATTTTAAGGAATGTCGAAGGTTTCTAGGAATTTGAAAGGGTTTTTGTCAAAATTTAGGTGATTTTAAGGGATTTTAACGAATCGGAAGATGTTCTAAAGTTTTTCGTAGAATTTTAGGGGATTTCAAGAGATTTTATGATATTTATTAAGACATTTTTAAGGGATTTTAATTTTTCTGGAATTTGTAGTATTTGTAGAATTTTTATTTTTAACCATTTTAAGGAATCGTAAGGAATTTAAAAAGTTTTATTGGAATTTTTAGGAATTTCAAGAGGGGCCTAAGAATTCTGAAGATTTTTTAAAGGAATTTTCAGGGATTTAAAATAAATTCCTGGAATTTTAATGAATTTTAACGGGTTTTCAGGAAATTTAAGAGATTTTAAGGAATTTAAATTGTTGTCGTGAAGTTTTAAGGAATTACAAGAAGTTTCTATAGGGATTCAAAGAAATTTCAACGAATTTTAAGAGATTTGGTTGAACGCTGAAGTTTGTAGTGGAATTTAAAGAAATTTGTATGATTTTTAATATATTTCATGGAATTTTAAGGTGTTTTAAAGGGATTTTAAAGTTTATTATGTAATTTTAAGGGATTTCAAGAGATTTTTATACGATTTTATGATTTTTTTAAAAATATTTAATAATAATAATAATAAATTATGTTGATTGAAATGTTAGTTTTCCATAGAGTAGCTGCGAATAAAGGTTAATGCAAAATAGAGAAAATAATATTATTATTTAATCTTTATTTTGGAAAATCTGAATAAGCAGTTAAATAATAATAAGCTATATAATATATAATAATAAGTTATATAAGAATAAGCATTATATCCGTACCATTATTATTATTTAGTAATCTCTAATAATATATATCAGTGAAAGAGACAGAGCTAACTGCCAAAATTTAATTTTTTTTCGCTGTGTAAACTGCAGGGTCTCAAAATATTTGGTGTTCTTTGAAAACCAAAAGTGTAAAAGTTCGAAAAATTCCGAAAAATCTAGCTAATTTTTTGTAGTGGTTTGGCATAGGTGGTACATGGTGAATCTAAATTCATAGGAACTTAATGTGTAAAAAACATTTGTAGAATTTTGCTACCTTCACAAACAACACCCATATAAAAAGCCACCCCAATTGCTTAAAAAAATTATTATCTCATTTCCTATTATTTTATCCATCTCAAAATTGAGGAAAAGGTATCTCTGAACCCGCAGTGGAATTGTAAGTTTACGGATCATTTCAATCCTTATGAACTACCCCTGAATTGAGAAAAAAACACCCTCAATGCATAAAATGTTATAGTCTCATTTCATGTTATTTTATTCTGATCTAAATTGAAGAATAAATATTTCGGAACATGCAGGTGTGTTGAAAGAAACCTACGTATGATTGCAACTCTTTGAAACTACCCTACATTGAGAAAAAAGCACCTCTAAGGAATAAAAACATTACAATCTCATTTCCTGTTATTTTATCCTAATCTAAATTGAAGCATAATTATTTCGGAAGACATAAATATATTGTTGGAAATTCACGGATCATTAGATTTTTCAAAAATTACCCCCGTATTGAGAAAAGGCACCGCTAATGCATAACAACATTATAATTTCATTTCCTATTGTTTCCTCTCGAAATTGAAGAATAAGTAACTCGATGGCTTTTAGTTATGTTTTAAGAAACTTACAAATCATTGCAACTCTTATAAATCACTCCCATATTATAAAAAATATTTTGGTTCTTGAGAAATATTAGAATTAAATGAACCATATAAAATTTTTTTCCAAAAGTTAAAAATTACGGACAAAATTAAAAAAAAACTTTTTTCAGAACCGCAATAATTTTTTATTTCAATTCTAAGTATTGTTTTAGGTAGTTTTGAGTACATATAATTTTGTGCTGTAAACCAAAATTCAAAAAATGTAACCGTCTTTGAAAAAAAAACTCAAAATGTAAAACTCAATAGGTAAAAGAATAATTTAAAAATGTTCAAATTTTGACAAAGCAAAAGTTGTGCTCCATTTATTTGTAATCGTTTCATATCGATTGCAAGTACAAATATTATCACATTTTTACATTAAAAATTTAAGGCATAGAATTGATACTTTAGAAATTGAACAATTAAAAGATTCACAATTATACAATTTCAAATTGAAAACAATCACATGGATTAAATCAAGGTAGAATCATTCAAAAATTGGGGAATTTAAATTTTGAAGACTTTAAAATTAAAACATGTGAATTCAAAGCGTTCAAAGTTTAATAAACTTAGATCGAAATATATTATCTAAAAATAGTTTAGTTTTAAAATTGAATCGTTCAAAATATTACAACATCATATTAAAAATGCCTAAAATTGAATAATGTTTTATTCGGAACGTTTAAAACTCAAGAATGTCGAATTGGAAGCATTCAAAGTTAAATAGTTTTGAATTAAAATCGGTACAAATAGAATTAGAATTCTGCCAAACTTTTTAATTTTGAAGACATCTAATTTGAAATTTTACACATTCAAATATTTTAACCCTTAATTTTGAATCTGTCGAATTTTGATAATAGCATTAAAATTAAAATTGCCCAATTATATTGAAGAATTAAATTTTAAACTTAAAACTTTAAAAAGTATGAAACCCTTGCATTCTAAATATTATGCAATATAGAAGACATCAAATTTTGTATTGTACAACTCTAAGCATTTAAAATTCTAAATTATTAAGTCTTCAACGCTTGGATTTTGAAATTTATTAATTTTACATCAAATTAGAAAATTTTCAGATAAGAATGCTTGGTACTGAAATTTTTTAAGTTTAACTGTCAAAAAATAAAAACTGTACTTTTTTGGTCTTCAATTTTTTATTTTCCCTGCCTATTTATTTTTTTTATTTATTTATTTATTTGAAAATCTTAAGCCCAACAGTCAAAGACTATCAAGTCTATTAATATTTAAGCGTCAAGATATCTGAATTTTAATTTTAAAATAGTAAAATAATATCCTTAATATCTTAATTATTCGTTTCTAGTAAGAAATACTATGAAACCTCTTCAAATAATTTTAAACTCCGTGAAATTTCTTCAAATCCCATGAAATCCTTTAAATTAAATATCTTAAAATTTCATGAAATCCTTTCAAAACCCCGAAAAATCCCTAGAAGTTATTTTAAAAAGCATTGGAAAATCTTGAAATCCCTAAAAATTCCATGAAATCTCTTGAACTCTTTTAAAATTCCTTGAAATCCCTTGAAATTTCAAGAGACTTCAATAGATTTTAAAAGATTTTAAAGGATTTCCAAGTATTTTAAATCATTTCAAGAGATTCCAAAGACTTTAAAGGATTTTTAAAAAATTCAAAAAAAATTTTAATTATTTTAAAAGACTTCAAGTGGTTTCTAGAGATGTTAAGGGACTACAAAATATATCAAGTCATTTTAAAGGATTTCAAGAGGTTCAAATTGATTTCAAAAGATTTCATCTAATCTCTTCAAATTCCTTAGAAATCTTGAAATCCCTTCGAATTCCTAAAAAAGAAACATTTAAAACTCAGTGAAATTCCTAGAAAGTCCAAAATATTTAAAAGACTTCTGTTTAAATCCATTAAAAATTAAAATCTAATTAAGTTAATTCATTTCATTTCATTAAAATCCGTTAAAATTTCCTAAAAATTTTAAGGAATTGGTTGAAATCGATTGAAATCGCCGTTGCGTTAATCTAAGGATGGAAAAATATTGTTTTTGAAAAAAAGAACGTTTCTAGTTTTCTGTTATTCAAGGTGGCTACAAAACTTTATTTTTAAAATTCCCTGACTTTTCAATAAACAATTTTTTATTTTCCTTGTCTATTAATATTTAAGCCTCAACAATCTGACTTTTAATTCTAAAATGGTAAAATGATATCTTTAATATCTTAATTATTCCTCTTCAAGTAAGAAATACTATAAAAACTCTTAAAATAATTTTAAAACCTCTTACAATAATGTTAAATCCCGTGAAATTGCTTTAAATCCCATGTAATCCTCTAAATTAAATATCTTAAAATTTATGAAATTCTTTCAAAGCCCTTAAAATCCCTAGAAATTCTTTAAAATTTCATTAAAATCCACCAAAAACTCTTGAAATCCCTACAAATTGCAGGAAATCTGTCCAAGTCTTTTAAAATCCCTTGAAATTCTAAGAGACTGCAATAGATTTTAAAAGATTTAAAGGGTCTTCAAGTATTTTAAAACAATTCAAGAGATTCCAAAGTTTTCAAAGGATTTTAAAAAAGTTCAAAAAAATTTCAAGTATTTTAAGAGACTTCAAGAGATTTTTAGAGATTTTAAGGGATAACAAAAGATATCAAGAGATTTTAATGGATTTTAAGAGATTCAAAGTGATTTCAAAAGCTTTCATCTAATCTCTTCAAATTCCTTATAAATCTTGAAATCCCTTCAAATTCCTTTTTAAAAAAATATTTAAAATTCAGTGAAATTCCTGAAAAGTCCAAAATATTTAAAAGATGTCTTTTTAAATTCGTTAAATATCCTAAAAATTTCAAGGGTTTGGTTGAAATCAATCGAAATCGCCATTGCTTTAATCTAAAGGTGGAAAAAAAAGAACGTTTCTACTTTTGTGTTATTCAAGGTGGCCGCAAAACTTGATTTTCAAAATTCCCTTACTTTTCCATGAACAGTTTTTTATTTTCCCTGACTATTAATATTTAAGCCTCAAGAATCTGAATTTTAATTCTAAAATGCTAAAATAATATCTTCAATATCTTAATTATTTCTTTTCAAGTAAGAAGTACTTTAAAAACTCTTAAAATAATTTTAAAATCTCTTACAATAATGTTATGTCCTGTGAAATTGCTTTAAATCCCATGTAATCCTCTAAATTAAATATCTTAAAATTAATGAAGTCCTCTAAATTAAATATCTTAAAATTCATGAAGCAAGGCAATTCATGTTCAAGGAGCACATCGCTTTTTTGTATAAATTTTCTGTTCTTTTTTTAATTTAAAGTTTATGTTTTGGCATATTAACACTGCTAAGAGTATTTTTTTATGTCAATAAAAGTCGAATTTTAGGTGCATTACCACTGCTAAGGGTGGTTTTTGGCGTATTATTACTGTCGTGGGTAATTTTTCATCCGGACCTCTTTTTTACATAATATTTTTTATCTAATTTCAAAACATATATCTGAGATTACAATGTAAAAAAAATTTTGCCTAAAGGTTATGCTCATTTTTTTTTTTTTTTTTTTGTTGAAATTTTTCGCACTTTTTGACAGGGTGTAAAACTGAAGAGGTACAACCGTCATATTCACCAAATTTTATGTGAATAGATACACTCTTCTTCTTTAAAATAAGACCTTCACGATGTCGATATTTTCAGTTTTATGGAAGTTATGAATTTCAAAGTAGGTGGGACGTATATGTCCCACTGAACGTTAAAGGGTTAATCACTTGACTGGCACGAAAAATCGGCTTTGTCACCTCCAGGTTTTTTTGTTTGTACTTCTGCGATTTCCCACGATCATTTCTGAATCCGAGGATAAGAAAATCTCTTGGACCCTTTTTGAAAAAACTTGAGAAATTGAGAAAACTTGAGAAAACTGCCGAGTGGCCCGATAGTGGAATTTACCAGTCAAAAAAGTGTTCAGCCTTCAGTTTTCATTCGATTTACAACTCTTGTGCTTTAAATTAAAGACAATTAAAATTTTCAAGAGATATGTAGAGTCCTATTTTTTAATTTCGTTTTTTTATATTTTTTTATTGAACGCAAATTGTGACAAAGGAAATGTTGTTTTTTTTTTCAGTTTTCTTTTCAGAATCGATTGGAAAATTTTGTGAAACATGTTAAATGTATACAGGGGAACTTCCAAAATATAAATAATTTTAAAGATGATCCAGTCCATTATATAAACAAATTAAGTTAACTAATTTTCAACTAAGAGTTTTTACAGAAAACACAATTTTTGCTTTCACTAAAACTTTTTCATTTACCTCTAAAGGAACAATAAAATTGTGAAAATTGACAATAAATGACAAATTATTATTTTCATAAACAATTTCTATAAACCATAATATAAGTATAATCTGATGTTCTTATAAGTGTAAGTTTTTAAATATTATTCTAGAAGTTATGGATAATCAAAAATATTTCAAAAAATATAAGTCATTATTTCTATAAACAAATTAATTAAACCATCGCAAAATTTCGATATTTTAGCGTAAAATGTTTGTTCTTTTTCAAAAATCTGCTTTGCAATGCGTTATCTGTGATGCTCTAATAAGAAAATTCATTTAATATAAACAATTATCATTATAGACAAATGCAATAAACAAAATCAAAATGTTGTCATTTTATTGCAGAATCATTGTTCTTTTTTCGCATGTCTGCTTTAAGATATGTGATCTGTAATGCTTCAATAAAAAAATTATTAAATACAAACAAGTGTCTTTATTATAAACAAATGCCATAAACCAAACCGAAATTTTAACCATTTACCGCAGAATCTTCTTTCGTTTTTCAAAAATCTACAATGTGTCATCTGTGATGTTCTAATAAAAAATTATAGAATATAAACAATTGTTATTATTATAAACAAATGCAATAAACGGTAGCAAGTTTTTGTCATTTTCGTGTAGAAAAACATTAATACTATTAATGATACTTTTAAAAAGTGATTTATTTCTGCATTTATGTATGAAATTTTACTTTTGTTTATTAAAATTGTTTATGAAAATAGTAGATTTTTTCAGGCAATGATTTATAGCTTACAACTCTTCTTGAATCATTTTAAAACGTATGGGATAAGATAATAATACTTTTTTCTACAAGAAACTGCCGTAACATTGTTTTCACTAATTAAAATTATTTATAACAATAGAATAGTTTATTTTACGACAAAGATTTGTAGTTTATTTCTTCAGGCAATTGAGAGTAGATTACTTGAAAACATAATATTGTTATATCCGAAATTGACAAAAACCTGCTTATGTTCATTGAATTTGTTTATAATAATGACAATTGTTTATATTCAATTATGTGTTTTATTGCTGCATAAAAGATGGCGCATTGTAAAGCAGATTTGCCAAAAAAGAACATACATTCTGCGATTAAATGCAAAACTGTTGCTATTGTTCAATTAACTTGTTTAAAATAATCGAAATTGTTTATATTCAATATGTTTTTTATTAGATCATCACAGATAACGGATTGTTAAGTAGATTTGCCAAAAATGCACAAAGATTTTGCTTTTGTTTAATTAATTTGTTTATAAAAATGATGACTGTTATATTCTTTGAAATATTTATGATTATGCATAACTTCTAGAATAATATTTAAAAACTTATACTTGAAAGAACATGTCAGATATTCAAAAATAGCGATTTTACCAGTATATTCATAACATTCATTTATAAAAATAATAATTTGACATTTAATATCAATTTTCACAATTTATTGTTGCTTTAGAGGTAAATGAAATAAGTTTTAGAGAGCCATGGCCCGCCAAATTCATGTCAAAAATGCCTATTTCAGTCCGCGTTTTTAAGACGAAATAAAAATTTCCCCGCGATGCCGCCGGGTTTAGATGGTACTTTAAAGTTTTCCTGAGGGCGCTTGACCCCTTAGGCACAGCAAATCCCAGTGAAAAGCCGGAAACTCCTTGCTGGAGAAAAATGCTTAGTCCGGCACATGTACACACTAACACCACGATTAGAGAACGATTTAGAGAACACGATGAAACACGTCACTTGCACTCAAAGACGCCCGAAATTACTTACAAATGCCGACCGATCGCGATTATTCACCCAAAAACAGTAAAAACGGCATTGAAAACTGACATGAGAATCTATAGCATCTGTAATACTCGCTGTCCGTTTTGACCTACCTAAAGCCAAGTTCTCAGGATCTTCCTTGAATGAGCGGCAAAATTCGAAAGTCCTGTGGATTCTCTCATTTTAAGTCTAAAGACTACCAAGTGATGGGATTTTAGGATAAAATAACAATAATACAGAATTAGTTATCAACAATCAATTTGCTTTTATTC
>JBAGKK010519718.1:0-13336 GCA_037177015.1 Euceroptres primus
CAACAAAATTACACGTTTGAAGAAAATTATTACACTCAATAACTCGTTCTATTGTACTTAAACGTTTCTGCGATTGTATTTCTTCATCTTGTTTAATAACTTCGTTTTCTATCAGTATTGTTGCTAAATTGCTTGTCAAAATGCGGTCCCTTATTTCTGTACTAGACAACTGCAGAGTAGTTAGACTGGTAAATTTTCCTGCAACAAACAAATTTTTCTTTGGTCAAGTAAATACATTTTCACACCAAAAATATTCATAAATTGCATTATCACTCACACTTATATAGTTAAGGCACTGCAAATGACTGCTAGATAAAACCGACCTGAAGATGGCCCCTAAATCATGCTTTTTCAGATATTATTGAGGATTATCATCAAGTGGACTTTACCTAGTTGCTTTCCTCAGTCATATATAATTTTCTCGCTAATCACAATACTAATTTAGAAAAATAAGGGCTTCACAATCACGTACTGTGAACCTATAATTAAAAATACGTTGCACTACTATGGTACAGTGCGTCATCTTGCAGAGGGGCCCTCAATTGTTTTCTTGCCAATTTATGCACTTGGTTCATTGTCGCAAATTTGTCTATCGAGTTCCTGGACGGCGATAGGGAGCCGAACGCTTTCGCGGGGAGCCGATGATCCGGCGTGCACTTTCTCGTGGCTTCATAGGTGGGCGAGCTGGACGTGTCGGCTTCCGTATCATGGGATCATCCCAGGGGGTTGCAATGAGTACAACCCGGCGGGCGGAGACGGCCTTCGTCGGTGCTGGACGGAGACGCTGTGGAGTTTTCTCCCTGGACCGTCAGGGGCTAGGGGTTGACGAATGTTCCTCGCGGATTGCTGAACACATCTCGAGTGTGTCCCAGAACAGGTCGTGTAGCTCGTCTACCAAGGAGCGTGGGTGGATGGGTTTCGGTGTGGTCTTCACGGCGGCCACCCGGGCAAAAAGTTCCTCTAGCCTGGGTACAGGCAACCATATCTGCTGTGGAGTCGAGCGATCTGTGTGTCGCACCCCTTTCGCCGACCGGTGGTGCCGGGGTTCGCGAGCGAGAATCGGGTGGCGATGCTGGCCGTGGCAGTGATGCGCGGGTGCTGGGCTGCGCGGGCGTGTCGGCTGGTTTCGTGGCTAGCGGAGGTCCGCTGGTGGTGGCGTAGCTGAGTACCGGGGTGGGAGGCAACGAGGCAGAAACCGAGGTGGTGATGGACAGAGCACGCAGTGGACCAGAAAATGCAGAAAAGTATCAAAATTCGCACTACACTAGAAAAATGGCGGAGTATATTTTTTTTTACCAATTGACAGCTCGGCACATTACCTTCAATAATCCCTGTTTCGTTTTTAGAAGCATTTAAGTTTACTATAGCTATGGAATTCCAAAAAACTGAAAAAATGGAAAATTATTATTTTCGCTTACACAAGAAAATAAAAAAAAGGCATGTAAGTCTGAAAAGTTGTACTCGGGGGTTTTTGGGGTCAAAGAGTTCGAATCTTAAGTCCGATAATTAAATTTTTCAAACTTAAGATGGCGGATTCAAAATGGAGGATCCAAATTTACAAAAAAGGCATATGAGTCTAAAAATTTGTACTCATGGGTTTTTGGGGTCGACGAGAACGAATCTTAAGTCCGATAATAAAATTTTTCAAATTCAAGATGGCGGATTCAAAATGACGAATATAAATTTTAAAAAAAGGCATATAGCTCTGAAACCTTTTACTCGTGGGTTTTTGGAGTATCTGATTACGATTCTTAAGCCAGAAAAATGAAATTTTTTAATTCAAGATGGCGGATTCAAATTCAAATTCAATTGCAAATCAACAAAAAGAGGTATAAGGCTTTGCAAATTAAAACTGCATCGTTTTTGAGGTTACTAAAAATATGATTCGGTATGGCTATTCTGACTTCAGATTCAATTTCAGCAGGTCAAAATACTATAGGAAATACCACACTGATCTAGAATCCTTTCCATTTTTTGTTTTAGATCATTTACTACAAAAAAAATTCTTTTAAGGGATTTCTTTGTGGTTAAGGATAAAAATACGATTCGGTACGGCAATTCTGACTCCAGAATTAGTTTCAGCACGCCAAAAACTATAAATTATATTAGTCTGATCCAGAATCCTCTTATTTTCTTTTTAGATCATTTTTTACATAAGCGCTTATTTATTCGAACCTCAAAAAACGGTTTAAAAAGTGTTTTTTTTTCGTTTAAAATGATGCAACAGAAAAAATTAGTGTGAACAATGATACAGACTAAGGTTTTCTATCCCACTTTCGTGCTATAAAACTAATTCTGATGTCGGAATTGCCGTATAAAATTGTATTACTACCCTTATCTCAAAAAACTTTTCAATACTGTATTTTTTTTTGTAAAAAATGATCTAAAAAAGAACAACAGAATTCTGGATCAGACTAATATTATTTATGGTTTTTGGCGTGCTGAAACTGATTCTGCAGTCAGAATTGCCATACCGAGTCGTATTTTTAGCGATCTCAAAAACGGTCCAGTATAAATTACATCCTTTTTTTTGTAAATTTGAATCCGCCATCTTGAATTTAAAAATTTCATTTTTCCGATTTCAGAATCGTACTCAGAGACTCCAAAAACCCACGGGTAAAAGTTTTGAGAGCTATATGCCTTTTTTTGTAAATTGGATTCGCCATTTTGAATCCGCCATCTTGAAATTGCAAAATTTAATTGTCGGACTTAAGATTTGTACTCGTCGACCCTAAAAACCTCCAAGTACAAATTTTCAGATTCATATGCCTTTTTTGTAATTTTGGATCCGCCATTTTGAATCAGCCATCTTGAATTTAAAAAATTAAATTATCGGAGTTAGGATTCATACTCGCGGACCCCGAAAACCCCCGAGTAGAAAGTTTCAGACTCATATGCCTTTTTTATGGCCCTGTGTAAGGGAAAATGGTAATTTTTCCATTTTTTTCAGTTTTTTGGCATTCCATAGCTACAGGAAACTTAAATGCTCCTAAAAACGATAGAAGGATTATTGAAGGTAATGTGCCAAACTGTCAATTGGCAAAAAAAATATTCCGCCATTTTTCTAGTGTAGTGCAGATTTTGATACTTTTCTGCATTTTCTGGCCCACAGTGGGTCGGTGACCTGGCGTCGGATCCTTTCCCTCTTTTTCTTGTTTATTCCGCTAACCATCCTGACTTTACCCCGTGAAGAGCCATTTTTACGTAAGTGATGTTTCCGGGAAAACTCTGAGATCTTGCGGACAAGTAGGAAATAGAAGGTACTCGGAGGACCTTCTGGAAGGATAGGTGGGACTTGGAAGCTTCTTTCGGCTCTTGCTTAAAAGTGAGGAAATAGAATGTACCCAGAGGACCTTCTGAAAGGAAAGAAGGACTTGGAAGCTCCTTTCGGCTCTTCCGGAAAAATGAGGAAATAGAATGCACCCGGAGGACCTTCTACCTGTAGAAGGAAAGAGGAACTTGGAAACTCCTTTAGGCTCGCCTGGAAAAGTGAGGAAATAGAATGTACCCGGAGGACCTTCTGGAAGGAAAGAGAGACGAAGTGGTCGAAGAAAACTCGAAGAGGTATTTGTCACACGAGAGTTTATTTGTCTACTGCAGGTCTAGGTCTATGCGAGCTAGTTGCTGAAGACGAACTGTCCTCTGGTGCAAGGAGCTCGTCCTTTTATCATCCTGTCCACCCCCACGACTGGTCATGGAAGGAGTTGAAAAAACTTGGGCTAGGATTGACTTTGCAGTGGTACCATGGCCTTGAGAGCGGAGGAGAGAGACTAGAGTGCGCGTGAGTGAGAGGCTAAGAGAGAGACCGGTTGGCATTACTTGCTGCAAGACCACATCTGCAAGCACTTGGTCTCTTCCGCTTTCACTGGCCTTGGCAGCATGCAAGTTTGAACTTGCTTCTTGCACCAAAATGAAAACTGCGATCAAAACGTCGTCAAAGAAGCAAGAGTATTTTTAAAGACTGTCGCTTGTATTGCAAAGCGTATAACAATCCTCCCCCTCCCCCCAGGGATAGACGTTTTAATAGCAGTGATTAGTCGTTCTAGGTACACTACATGTAAAAATACAAAGTATACATATAAATCATTATAGTAAAAAAGAAAAAAATAAGATACATAAAAAGTATGAGATCAAGATTTCGCGTACAAAAGCAAAAGACGAAATTAAGATTAGAAAATACAGGTAGTGTCCACTCCTAGGACATGTGAAGATTATATGGTTGCGTATCGCCTCCTAGCGCTATGACTTGGAAGACTCTTCATCCAACCAGTCGTGATTGTTGTGTTTACTGGTGAGAGGTATGGCTGTTCGCCATTACCCCAGCGTGACATCTCCAGGGAGGAAGTGGTGCCGGTCCCTGAAGACGGTAGAGTGGTAGTTGATGGAAGGTGAGGCAGTCGAACCACCCCAACATAGAGTTTCCAGGGCGGAAAGTGACAGTCCCTGAAGGTGGTTGAATGTTAGCTGGTGGAAGGTATGGTTTTTCGCCAGTACCCCAGCGTGACATCTGAGTGGTAGCTGGTGGAAGGTGAGGCGGTCACCAACACCCTAGCATGGAGTTTCCAAGGGCGGATAGTGCCGGTTGCGTAATCTATTTACGCCTCATCCGAGGTGTGTTCGGCCAGGTGTCCTTGTAGTAAAGCTGCTGCCTCATCCGTAGGTCGTAGCGCCCCTTAGCGTTACGAGGAAGGTCGAAGGACTCCTCTTCGAAGTAGTCCTGGTCATCTTGGTTGTCTGGTCGAAGGTGCGGCTGTTCTCTATCACCACAGCGTGGCGTCTCCAAGGAGGTAGTGGTGCCGTTCTCTGGAGGTGGTAGCGGGTTGGCTGCGTCCTCTGGGTCGAGGTTCCAATCAGCGCTGAGTGTGGCTGTGTGTCGGTATTTGCGTGGTGACGGGCGTCGCTCTTGAGAGTGGTGTTGTCAGGCCGGTTTTCTTCTTCTGAAGGTTGGCTCTGGTTGTTCCCCTTCCCCTGAAAGGTCACCTCCATTATTTGGTCCAGGTGGCTGTTCGTTATTTTTGACGGGTGGTCTGGCCAGGCCCTGGCCAGACGTGATTTGGTTGACGTGGACCTTTACTTGTCGACCATCTTGTTTGATCCAGTATGTTCCCCCAGCGATTCTTTCCGTGATCGTGTGCGGTCCGGTTCATCGTGGGGTAAACCCGGCATTAAAATTGTCCTCCTTTTTGGATAGGAAGTGTCCAGTCACGTAAACCTGCTCGCCTGGTTCGTAACGTTGAGTGGGATGGTTGGTAGCGTATCGCTGCTGGTAGTGTGCTTGATTGTGCAGAGCTCGCTCTTCTCGGATTCGTCGTTCCTGTGGTTGCTGATTCTTTTCGCTTTGGAATCTCCAATCTCCGGGTCGTGGCAATGTCCGTCCTAGCAAGAGATCGCTTGGAGTTTGTCCCGTTGCTGCGTTCTGCCTTCGTCTTAAGCCGAACAGAATTTCTAGTAGATCACGAGCCCATGTACGATGATTACCATCATCGATTCGTAGACGAATACCTTTCTTGATTTCTTGATTTCTCCTTTCCGTGGGGTTGGCCCGTGGATGATAGTTGGGGGTAGACTCGCAGTCACAACGCTGGCAAGCGTTGATCCATTGCTGACTGATAAACTGCCTTCCGTTGTCGCCGAGTATTCGTTGAGGGTATTCCAGGGCAAGGGAAAAATTCTCTTTCTAGCATGGCGGTGAGCTTTGCAGCTTCGGACGAGGCGATGGGGAAGGCTTCGACCTACCGTGTAAATAGGTCGGTTACGACTAACAAGAACCTCTTCCCTGTGGCTGATCGAGGGTAGGGACCCAAATTATTGGGTCGAGTTGTTGGGCTGCGCTGATTTCCTCCGTCAATGTGGGCCGTTGAAGTGCGTTGAAAGCAGGCCGAGGATCGACTATGGATAGGGTTGTATCTGCTGTCTTGAGGGGAAGCATCCAGTCCAGGTCCGGTTCACCGGGCGTAGGTGCTTCAGGTGCGGGGTGGCGAGATAAAGCGTCCACAAGTTCATTATTTTTCCCGGCGCAGTGTTCCACATTGAACAAAAGTTCATCGAGATAGCAGGCCCATCGGACGAGTTTCGATTTTTCGTCCTTCATTCGTCGCAGCCAGGTTATCGCCATGCTGTCAGTGCGAAGAACGAAGTTGCAGTCTTCCAGGTACGGCCGATACCTTATCATGCCCCATATCACTGTCAGACATTCCTGTTCATTGTAATGATACCGTCTTTCTGTGGGGGTAAATTTTGCGCTGGCGAAAGAGATGATGTTCCGTCGTTTGTCGGTTTCCTCCAATAGAAGTACGGCTTCCATCCCCTTAGCGCTGGCGTCCGTGTGTAGAATGAAAAGGAGTTGTGGGTTGAGTCGACTCTAATGGAGTGGTTTCCTCATAGCTTCCTTGATTTTTTCGAAGGATTCTTGGGCTAAAGTGTTCCACTTAAAAGGCCTTGCGGGAGAGAGTAGATCAGTGATGGATGCAGCCATGACTGCAAAGTTGTGAACGTATTCTCTCAACCATCCACAGGTGCCAAGAAAACTCTAAAGTTCCTTGCGGGTTCGTCGTGGCGTGGCATCGAGGATAGCCTGAAGGTGTTCAGGTTGTGCTCGGTTTCTATTGGACGTGATAAGGTGGCCTAGGTACTCCAATTTAGTTTTCGCGAATTTTCACTTTTTGAGTTGTAAGAGAGCCCATATATTTGAAGGCTTTCAAAAACCAGGGCGAGGTGGTATAGATGTTCCTGGACGTTAGCTGAGTATATTATGCTGTCATCCAGGTAAGCAATGACGAATTTTCGCCAATAAGGCCCAAAAATTTCTTTCACTATATTCTGGAAAGTGGACGATGCGTTCTTGAGCCCGAAGGGCATCACTAAAAATTGATATTGTCCTCCCTCTGGGGTGGCGAACGCTGTGTACTTCCTGGAGTTGGGGTGAAGCGGTATTTGCCAATATCCACTTTTTAAGTCGATAGTAGAAAATACCTTGGCCTGTCCAAGGTCCTTCAATGCCTCGTGGATTACGGGGAGAGGTTGCGCAGCGTCGATTGTGATATCGTTCAGTCGACGATAGTTGGGTACCATCCTTCTTAGTTTAGATGGACGGCTGTGAGCTAAAAGGTGAGCTGGTAGGTTCAATGATTTTTTCTGCTAACATTTCAGGTATTTGTTCCTCGATGACTCTTCGTTTGGCGACGGGGAAGTGTCGCTGGGCTTCCCTGAATAGTGTCCCTGATAGTGTTCAAGAGGATTTCGTGGCAGACTGTGAGTGCTCGGCGAAGGTGGCCGCCACGATGGAAGATCGACGTGTGTCGTTGTACCAGATTCTGAAATGTGTCCTTATCTGCCTCCTTGAAGTCGTGAAAAAGTTCGTCTAAAACGTTGGCAGGTATGGTCTCGTTGATTTTGCGGGTTTCCGGTACGATGTGGACAACTTGACGTTGCTGAGAGCCAAAGTATATCACGGTAGTTGAAGTGATCGTGCACTGCTTGGTGCTCGATGAGCCAGGTTCTTCCCAGCAGGAGTTCCTCCCCGAGTCGATCTGCGACAAAAATTGACCCCAGGTATTTTCTACCATTGATTTCGATTGACAAGTCGGTGCTCCCTCGAAGTCTGAGAGTTACTCCGTCGGCGGCAAGGTCTGCTTCGGAGGGACCTGGCTGGATCAAATTTAATTGCTCTGGGGCGAGGAGTGAGGTTCTTATGGCGTTATCGGATGAGCCGGAATTTGCTAAGGCCTCGACTCGTTGTCCGTCGACGTATACCCAGAGACGGGATAGATTTTTTCGCGTAGTTCGGGCGGCGGTTATTACTGGCCGTTCGGTATATCCTAAGGATATACCGAATATATCTCAAAGATATCCTGAATGGAACGTCCCAAACAAGACATTACTTCTATAAATAGAAATTTGTACTGCAGGTTGTGTTTATTTAATCGTTTACGTGTCAAAAATTAAAGACTCATATATACTATTTTGGAATTAAAAAGGATATCCTACAGCACGGAAATTTAGATATCCCTGGGATATACACAGGTCATTTGGGATATCCTCGGGCTGATTTTTGGATATCTTATCAACTGATGGGATATCCTTTTGCTATGAGGGTATGATTTATTCCTAGTGAGCAGTTTTCATCGACTTTTGCGGGGACATTTCTTGTGGAACAAACTGTGTGATTGTTTCTCGATGTCAATAGAAACAAATTTCGCTTTAAATATGTGCTGATCGAAGGGTTGACCACTTGTAATTTCAATGTACACCTGAATTTAAGAATTCCATGAAATCAAGGTTTTTGAATTATATTTGATATAATTCAAATCAAAAATAAAATCAAATTTTTTTATTTTTTGATTTTTTAGAAAATATTTTATAAAGAAAGCTGAGGGTATAGGAGAGAGAAGGAATGAGAAGGAGTGAGAGAGAAGAAATGAGATTCTTATGGTGTCAGATTTCAATAGTATTTCATTTAATTACCGTTCAAATTTTAGTGAAATTCAAGAATTGTATTCTGAAACACTTGGAGACATTTTAGAAATAATGAAGGTAGATAAATGTGATATTTTATACTTTTTCATCGACTATGTGATGAAATGGGAGGAAGTGCGGGTTGAAAAATATGAAGTACCGACAGAAGCGGATGATGATGGATGCATTAGTTACACAGAAAATGTGCCAAGATACTCAAGACATTTGCGTTTACCATAAGGAGAGGTACACAATGAATTTACAGAATTTCGCATGTTTACATTGTCTTATTGTGTACACACAACATATCTTGGACGTCAAACAGTGCGGGATTATTATTGCATTGATTGTGTGTATAGAAAAAATGTAGATTTATTTCATGATTTTGATCATGTATTTTCACTAGTGTGAATATTTTATAGACATGAAATAAAATCATATGCGCATTTAACACCTAAATGGTGTAAGAACTGCAGCACTATAATACCTGTGTTTATTCCAATAAATAATTGAGCGGATTGAGGGGCTTTTGCAGAGTTTAAATAAATTGATATTAATTTAGTTCTTTAAAATTTCATGAGAACTGGAGTGATCAGAGATTAAAACGGTCGCTAAAATGACGTATAATGAGCGGTTAAAAGCGTGACCGAAAACAAAATGGAAACTAGGGAAAAAAACAAATGGAATCGAAGTATCCGGGCGATGAAGGAAGCGGTGAGAAAATGGAACGGCTCAATCATAAGAATTTGAAATTGCCATAAACACGTGACCGGTGTAGATTTGATTTTGTTTTCCTGATGAACGATTAAAAGTGCTCATTTCAGGGAAGGTTCGCAAACCGTTGACAAACTAGTTTTCAATTGTTCGAGAAACTCTCTGAGCTGATTGAGGGTAGTCGCATACGTAAAATTAAACGCAAAACGTAATATTAACCTAAAGGAAGCAAAAAGCCAACACACAATTAATAATTAAATAAACCAACTTTAACTAGAGGGTGAAATAGAATATATAAAGTAAATACATATTATCCAAAATATATGTACCGTGGGTGTGCCACAATCTCCGAATCATTCGCAAATGACATATTTTATACACCTAAAACGAAATAAAAAAGTCTTCTTTGAAAATGTCGTTAAATACGTAAAGTGAATTCTGCAAACGTACCCTGCATATACAGGAAAACGGATTGAAGTTGGTTAAAAAGCATAATCATATAAAGAAATAATCCTATATTATTTTTCATTTTTGTTCAATTTAGAAGTTTTTAAAAAAATTATTTTATTATTGTCTCCTATGGTAAAACGTACCTCATAATATCCTGGCGATGACTGGGCACCTACTAAATACTGGATGTAAATTAAAAAGACTCGTGGTCGGTAAAGTTATCGTGGAATGATAAAGTCGCGCCCTACTATAGCAGAACCGCAAGCCTGTCGTCTACTACTATCAGTGACAGGTCGCACGCCGATGAATTGAAGGTCGAAGGAGATCGATGTATTGATTCTTCATCCACGTTCTTGAATACTCACATCTATGGCATATGCGTGAGTGAGAATTCCCTGGTCCTTAAAATGACGATTGAGCCCAAAGCTTTCAAGCTCTCGAGAAAAGATTCATGAAAATAAAAAAACGAGTCAGTGACCTGATTAAAAGAATAAGGTTTGATACCGGATGATTTCCCTGCTGGAAAAGATGGATAGGATTTGATAGAGAAAAAATTTCAATAAGTTTCAATCCGTTTTCCTGAAGTGGATAGGATTTTCTTTACATTCCTATCAAACCTGTTTGATAGAAAGTCTATCACAATGAATAATCATTTCTGTCCGAACTGACTCGCGGTGACCCACTGAAAATGCTAACAATTTTAATCAAACCTTTGGAAAGAAATAGTTATTGATTTCTATCAAAGCGAAATGGGACACTGTTTGATAAAAAGTCTATCATAATGAATAACCATTTTTATTCGAAATGACTCACGGTGGTCCGCTGAAAATGCAATGAATTTTAATCAAACTTTTGGAGAGAAATAACTATTGATATCTATCAAAGCAAAATGGGATACTGTCTGTTCCAGTAATGTAAGCCATTTTTTGCATACCGTAGCAGAGATAATATAATCTTTAAATGTAAATTGTTTTTAATATAACTTAGGGAATACAACGAAGACTGTAACTGCACTGCACAATATACATAAACCTAACACTAATACATACACAAACAATGCGTCACTGTACAAATAGTCGAAGTATATCGCACGCACTATGTTTGGGAGAGAAGATTTGAAGCTGCCTTATATACTAACTAATAGAATTTATTCAACTTTCGGGAAATTGTATTTTGTTTAGTAAATCGAGACAGAAGAATTCTAACAAAGTGCAACATTCGTAGCTTTATTTGACTGAGCCAAGGTCAAATTTGACATTGCATTTCATTAAAAGACATAATTATTTATTCATTACGATACTATTATACTTTATCCACAGACGACTTGTATCTTCTATCTGCTCAGAAATTTTTACATTTGCTATCAAATCTTATCCACTCATGACTTATATCAAATTCTATGTTTATCATTCACTGAAATTTTTATCAAATTCTATCCGTTGGAAGAACTTGTATTTTTCTATCATCCTTTCTGAAGTAAAACTCTATCAATATCTTATCCACTCATGACTTCTATATGTATCAAATCCTATGTTCGTCATTCACTGAAATTTCTATGAAATTCTATCCGCTGAAATAAAACTTTATCAAATCTTGTCCTGTCATGACTTTTATCAAATCTTATGTTTTTCATTCATTGAAATTCTATCAAATTCCATCCGCTGGGAAAACTTGTATTTTTCTGTCATCCTTTCTGAAATAAAACTTTATCATATGTTATCCACTCGTGCACGGAGAGACTTTTGGTTTCAATATTTGCTTTTTCTCATTTTAATAATTGACATAAAACGTAAGGATTTAGGGATAATCGAGTTACTGTTACAGAAATTCACATAGTGAAATTGTCATATATCAATTTAATAATTGATATAAAACGTAAGGATTTAGGGATAATCGAGTTACTGTTACAGAAATTCACATAGTCAAATTGTCGTGTTAGTATATTTGTTGGAATAAATCTTAAACTATTTCAGAAATAGCGAAATAAAATTTTCACTTTTCGGTGAAACGACTATATAAAACTAAAGACTAAACGACTATATAAAAAATTCGGTCACGTGACTTCATTCAAAAATATCTAGAGTTTTGTTTAAAAAAATTTATTTCAAACGGTAAAGCTACTAGTGCCGGGTCAAGATTTGTTGGTGCCCCGGACATAGATGGGCGACTGATAGTGTGGTGGAAGAGAGGATTTGGACTCGGACAATCGAGGAGACGGCCGATTGTTTCCGAGGAACCATTCGGGAATCGTCGGGAATTTTTCGTATAGTGCTGTTAGAAACGTTCGCACAACGCATAATTCCAATGCGCATCTTTATTCAGAATACTAAAGTTTCGTATATTTGTTTCTAGCTTATGGTATTTAAAATACTTGCTTTCGAAATTATTTTTTTTAAGATTTGCTATTAGGGAACGTACTTGAATTACGTAACGCTTGTCGTATATTACTGTCTCTCTCAGATGGACGGGAATCATATTTTCTTCTCCCTCACATTAGCGTTACGTAATTTAAGTACGGTCCCTTAACCACTATCACTTTTTCACACACTCAATTTTCCAACAGTAAATAATACTCTTTCTAAACGTGAATACTAATTTTTGCTCACTCAAGTTTATAATAATACATACAGAAATAGCTTGATCTCCTATTATAGTAGGAACTTTTATAGCAGTACTTCGATTATCCCTAAATTCTTACATTTTATATAAATTACGGATATAGTATGAAACAAATATTAAAACCAAAAGTCTCTCCGTGTGACTTCTATCAAATTTTTTGAATTGTATGAAAATAATATCTAACCAAATTCTATATCCGTAATTTTAAAAACGTTTGGGATTTGACCACAATTTTACATTACAAACAATCTTTACATTTGCTATTAAATTCTATACTACTATTATCATTTATTGTTTACAAGTCCATGAAATATTATCCGCACATGACTCTTATAAAATAAATGTTTAATAATCGTCGAATTTCTTATAAAATTCCATACTTTAAATAAAACTCATTCTTTCGTCATTTATAATCAAATCTTATCCGCACAAAACTTGAAGCAAATTCTACGTTTCTTTTGCTCAGAATTTTCTATCCAATTCTATCCACAGATTCAAGTTATAATTTTCTTTGAATATTTATTAACTAAAAGTTCATCAAATCTTATTCACACAAGACTTGTATCAAATCAAATGTTTCTTATTCCCAGAACTTTCTATCAAAATTCAATATCAATATCAAATTCCATCCACAGAAATAGTTTACATTTTTCCAATCATATAGTTTTTATTTAAACAAGTTGTATAAAAATTTAACTTCACTTGCCAGTATTCTTACTATATCCATTACTTACTTGAATCAAGACAACTTTTTTATTGTTCACTGACGCAGCACTCCACTTACCACACAAGTTTTATAGTTTCATTTTACCTAACTGTGATTGTAATTTTACGTAGCACTTTTAATGTAAAATTGTTGTAAAATCCCAAAAGTTTTTAACATTGCCGATACAGAATTTGGTTAAATATTATTTTCCAACACATCATTCGATTTTATAGAAAATAAGTGGATTTGTTGACTAAGCCAAGGTTGACTAGCCTTCAAAGATTGATTGGTGAGCCCTGCCACTGTCGTCAGTTTCCTACCTTGGGATGTTGGGTTGGTACCTACACCTTGGGTTCATATATTGGATAATATAATAGTATAATATAATCTACT
>JBAGKK010519729.1:0-32376 GCA_037177015.1 Euceroptres primus
CTGCAGAGTAGGGGTTGAAAGAGTAGGTTACCAGTGAGATATTTCAAGGGTCGGACTAGGGAGGTTAAATAGGTATTATTACAGAAATAGATGCATTGTGTTTTATTTTTAGGATTTCAGGAATATTATTCTTATAAGAACTATAAGATTATTATAAATTAAAAACAACGAATGCTAAGTTAAATAATGTATTTTAAATCAAAATTCGTTGAGAGTAAATTATGTCACAAAATCTCTGAGAAGATCCGTAGTAGATGTCTGACTAAATTCGAGTTGTACTACTTAACTTGGAGTTCAAAAGAAATATTTCAGTTTCCGATTCAGTTTTGCAAATTTATTCAGAAATGTGTTTAAAATAACAAGTCTTTTCAGATGAAAAAATTTCTAATCTTGAATTCTTGAGATTTAAAATTATAGAAACAATTGCTATTCAATTTCTCGAATAATTTGAATATTTTTCTTTAATGTGGCCGTCTTAAACGATAAAAGATTGATAAAAGCTATCTTAATCCTTCAACTTCTGCTGTAGGTACCACAATAAATAAGGAGTGGACTGTCAAATCTATCTAAAAAAATAGTAGTACATATTGATTTTAACAAATTTTGGCCAATATAGACTTTTGAAAATACATTTAATCAGGAATTATAAATTTTTGAGCGTGAAGTATTTCTGAAGTTCAAAATCAGAAGTCGTCAAAGTACGCGGCCAGTATTGACTCGTGACTTGAGCGACTATTTGTGCTCTCGTGGTTATAGAACACGGCCCTAATTCAGAGGAGCCAAGATTTACTACTTTTCGTTGAAACTCGTAAAGCGACCGTACGGAGAAACTGCGATATTCCCGCTGCAACTCACGCTTCAGCTGAAAAGGTGCAAAAAAATATTTTCTGCACGATTCGACCAACGAGTTTTCACTACGTTAAGCTTTCATATCTCGAGACTATCTACAACTTGTGCATATATTATTATATTTGCATGCTAATATGCGAAGCTCAGAGTGGAATTAATTCAGAAAGGATGAAGCAACAACTTTGAATAAAAAAATAAAATATAAATCTATTTTCTAAAATCTGACTTTATAATCACAAGATATTCCAAAGTTTTAATTTCATAATTACATTTAATGATTTGTCTTATGAATTCTACGAGTATAATGTGAATCATAGTAATTGAAGGTATCAAAGAATCCAAAAAAACTTCAAACAGTTGCCAATAAGACGCAGGTGTTGAACAATTTTTCGAGACTTATGAAATATGAAGCTCCGGGCTGTTCTTTATATCACCGATTTTTCGAGGTCGAAAAACGCCGGGTCTTCCATTCCAAGGAGCTTTGCTAAATTATCGAAATTTGAGACTTTCGTCTTACGAGTTTTATATTGATTTGTTTATATTACTAAATCAAAATTTTATTTTCCTGTTGATCCCAGAGAAAGGAAATTGTGATTTAGGTGAACATAAACGTAATTTATTTATTGCAAAAGTGTTCGCGAAATCGGATTTTATTCTGCCTCACTGAACACAGCTTATATTGAAAGAAATTCCGTTTTTAGATGAATTATGATTTTATAATTTAAGAATTGAAACTCGAATGTAATTTTTAATAAATTCTGTTTTATTTTGTTGCAGGAATAAAACCTTGCAATTCATTGGAAGAGCACAATGAAGTGTTTATAGAAGAGAGGCAAAGCGAGACGAAGGATCGAAGTCAAAGTGGCTGGTTAATGCAGAGAGAAGAGAATGGGCTACAACACAAGTTCTACCTACGGCAGTGGCTGACGAGCCGCCATTTGTCTACGTGACAAATTGCTAGTCGCAATTAGTTACTAGAGTTCCAGACCGGATGGCCCCGCAACCAACGGTTCCATCCGTTGTAAAGCTCCAACTCGAAATTCCTCCTATTCGCTGCAGAGCAACTCTGGCGTGTACCAAAAAACACGGCGAAAAAGAGCCCCAGAAAAAAGACCAGACAACGAACAACGCTCTGAGTTCGGCTTGGTTCGCCGCTAATTTATATTATCACTCTCGGAACGAACCTGGACAACCCAACAAACTAGGTGCGTATTATTGTTTCAAATCAAATTAAATTCAATTCTATTAACTGCTGGCTTGATTTCATGTATTTACACCATTCGGACTACTGAGAGACCAATTCAGATTAACATATTTTATATAGAATATTTAAAAATTTTAATGCCCTAGAAATTCTAATCATTCGAATTTGAAAGCATTAAAGTTTAAAACGTTGAAGTTTAATAAATGCATATAAACTAAAGAATCTAAATTTAACTTAAAAGATAGAAGCTTTCGAAATTCTGAAGCTTCTAAATTTTAGGAAAAATTTGATTTAAGGTTACAAACTATTTTTATATTTTGGAGCTCTTTTTCTTGGTACTACAGTTCTGAAGCTTAAGTTCAGAGCAGGAAAGAACGTGATTAACGTACGGTTTTCAGGGTAAAGCTACTTTAGATTGCAGAACTTGCACAGCCACGCTGTCAAAAAACGCATGGCTCAATTTGCTGTTGGACTGGTCGATTAATCCGACATTTTTTGCGAACCTGACGTGCCACGAACGCATATTCTCATTCCGTCGGAATATAAAACATACGTCCCCTCGGGCTCTCGTTTACAATTCGCTCCCTTTTTACATATGACTAGCGATTCGTGAGAGAATTACATTTTCCATTAAATTTCTGAAATTTACAAAAATGCACCTGGAAATTTAAAATTAGAAATTAACCAGAGGAGCATACGTACATTAAATGAATTCACATATCATAAATAAATTCGCGTATGATAACAAAATTCTATCAGAAAAATTATGCTTTTCAAGTTCATTATATAACCAGCAAAATAACCTAAAGAATATAATTGACCTGTAAATTGATTTTTTTAACATGTTAGAAAAACCTGTTTTTGATTATGTACAGTTCGATGAACACTTTCATATTTTAAAAATTCTATTTTGACTTAAGTTCAAAGGGAGACGAGCAGCTTTCCTTCATATGAAAAGTTCCATACAAAATAACTTTGTTTATTAAACCGTGCTTAACTTGGCTTCCGAGTTTTTTTTTACTAAAGGAGACTTTTATTTTCGCCAACCCTTTGACCATTAGCTGTAAGGTTGCCTCTAAAAGCTTGTTGATTAAACTAAAGCGCGAACTTCATACTTCGTGACGTAATTTGGGCAATGGATACACCACCTTGTCGGGTTAATTAAACGTTAAAGGGAGGCGATTAGTTGGCAAACTCTTCCCGCTTGATTAAAATTTATTATACCCGTGGCGCGACTACGTACATGAACACACAATCAGTTTCAGAAAAAAATATTCTACTTTAATTTATATTATTTAACGGGTTTAATTTAAAATATAAATTTAGAAACGCTTTCCAAATATATTATTTCTTACAATTATTTATTGGAATGTTGAAAAACATTATAGGTTGAAAGCTTGACAGCTTAATTATTTAACTTTACAAAACAGAATAAAGTTTTATTTATCATAGAAAATTAATCTGAGGAACGTGTTTTCTGTATATTAAATAAACGAAGTAAGTTGTAATATGAATTTGTATAAACTTGTTTGTACTATCGTAATGCGAATTAAGCGATTAAAGCAAACTAAACAAGCTTGCTATTCCACGAACTCATGCTCTGAAGCTTATTTCATCCAAGTAAATCAGCCCTTTCCCGAACATTTAAGTGGATCTAACCCTTAAAAAAATATGGCTTCTGATCTCTTTAAATTACGGCAAAGGTGTAGTTTTTTGTTTTTGGATTAAGAAAAAAATTAAAAAAGGTTTTGAAAGGGAACTAAGATTTTATAAATACTTCCTAGATGTTTGAATATGTACATATGTATCCATGTAGTAGTTTAAACGGCGGAAGACTATGTAAATTAAATATCAACTTGCAACTATTAAACAGGAGATTTCCTCATCTGCAAAAAAATTATGAAAATACCCCCTTTCTTTAATTTTTTTTTGTTGACATATTACTGATATTTTTGAGCTTAAAATTCAGAAATATATTTCTGTTATTTGTTTAATAATAGTGAGATTGGATCTGTAAAGTTAAACCGTTATGGAAATTGTGCTCGTAAACTACAAGTATTTTGGTATTAGTATTGTCCTGTTAAGACTTTAGACATAGACATGTGAAAGCTCCCTACAACTGTCGGTGATACTGATGCTACTAATACAAATACACGCACAATTACCAGTACACGGTTGCTCATGGTACAATTTACGACTTGGCCATTTGGACCCTCGGTCGGATCCCACGAGTCAACCGACTAACAGGGGTCTTGCAGACCCCAGAGTCATTAATATCCCGGACTGTCCAACACTTTAGCAACGACAATCTGCCTGCGCGTCAAAATCTTAATTTTTAACTCTTTTAATTAAATCTAATCTTTCTGTAAGCGTTAATCAATTTTATTCGCTAGGCTTAATTTAAAACTTAAATAACCGTCTGAAACCACAACAAAGAAGGAGGAAAGAAGATGATTAGATGAAGGCCATAATTAAACAATGATTAAAATATAAATGAACAAGCATTTTTTAAATAATTAAATAATAATTTTAATTTAAATTTTAACTCAAATAAGTATTTATTTATTTACTTATTTGTTGAAATTGAATTGCTTTTTTAATTGAAAATTCGTAGCTGAAGTTTCAATTTATGAGTATTAGCATTATATATATATTTTTTTTACAAATCATTCAAAGTCTGAAAGATGTGGTTAAAAAGAAATTGGGTATCAAAATGAAATCGGAATTTTTTAAACTGCATCAAATTGAGCAGTTTTGCTAAAGCACAATCGACTTTTATTTTTGTAAGGAATTTAGAGTCGGTTTGTCACGGGCAAAGGCTCGATTGAAATTCAATTGAATCAGTGAAGCGAAAATCCCTTTGTTTTGTTAAATCGAAGAGCATTAATATAATCGATCGTTTGACCTGTAATTTTCAATCTCCTTTGTAATTTAATCGAGTTTCTTTTTAATTACCTTTTGGTTATGTTTAATTGGCAGTATCTAATTATTAATTGCCTTTAATTTCATTACACTATCTACTAAAATTAATTTGATCCAGTTTGTAATTACTAATTATTACATTGGAAATATTTCGCATGTTATCAGCAAGATGGAATTCGACTACTTTTTAATTCTACTGACTCTAATAATCATTGAATCACATCGATTTACAATCGGGATAATTAACGAGTTGCAACTAATTGGTGTGACTGTGCAGACGAGCCAGAAACGTTCGAACAATTCGAATCTCCTTTATTCACGTCTAGTTTGTCCGATCTCGATAATTAATTAGCGCACTTTATTGATTCTTTACAATTTCCCATATTTTTCTTTACAACTCTCACCCTTTCTCTTCTTCATTTTTGCATATTTTATCGAACTCTCTTTCTCTTTCACTTTAATTACTAGTCCCTCATTATAATAGAAAACATTATTATTACTACCTCCAATTCCCGAGGTACAAAGCCAGACCTCTATTGAATTCGCCTCTAATTTTACCGTAAATCGTAAAGCTAAACATGATATTCAGAGTTTAGCAAGCGTGCATTACGTTTCATGAATAGTATAAAACTTTCAACACTCTCGGTTGTAATTCTCACTCAAATTTCCACATTAAATTAAGGAGATTTTGAACCAGACACTAGTAAAATATTGAAATAAAAATACTTTCTTATACTGAATTTCACGCCAGAATTTTCATGATAACTCAGAAAATTATTTCCTGAATTACAAGTGTGGAACAATTTTATTTTGAGTTCATCGAGAAAATTGGAATTATTTTATTCGTATTTTTCAATTAAAAAATTTGACTGAAATCCATAAAAAGCGAAATGACCGAGGGTTTATAACTTTTGGCCTGGATTCTAATATAGGTGGCCGTTATTTAGAACGATATGTCGATAAATTTAATAAAGCATTAATGTCGAGTTTTAGTTTAAAAATGTTCCAGCCCAAGTGCTGGGTAAAAATATGGAATTCGTGGTGGCCTTCGTTGTGGAGCGACTTTCATCTCGATAGCGAAAGCAAATAACGAGAACCGGGTGAATTATGAGAAGGTTTGCGGGGAGGATTCTGTCCTCCCGCAGGATCAGATTTTTCACCTACGTGACCTGCCATCTTTATGCCGCGTGCTTAATCTTGACTTCTTCCTCTTCTCTTTCCTTTATTTTCATCTTTTCATCTTTTCCTCTTGCTCTCTAGATTTCTTTCTTTTGGGCTACCCACGTCCCCGTGCCAAGACATTAGTGAACGACCCGTATACTGGATTCCTTTTTTTTCTTTTCTTAGTTTGGCTAAAATAAAAAAATTAGATACCCTCTTAAAACAGAGGACATCGCTTCTTCGAAAGTTTGAAAACTTAGTTACCTCTTTTTTAAAGACTTTTATTAGCAAAATCAAATGGTTTAAAACTCAAGCATGCTTCAATTTTTGAAGGGAAACTTCGAAAGAGATCTTGATATTACCTCATTCATTATAAAAATCCAAAATCAATCGCAGCTTCATAAACCATTTCCTGATCAAGAATTCATTGCTATTTTCAAAATCATTGAATGAATCGTCGAGAAGTTATTTTGATTGCAAAATGCTCGTAAAAGTGTGAGACAGTGCACAATTCAGCCACCGCACCGGTGTGGTGTGATCGCATTGGAGCTCATAAATGTGTTTATGTTTTTCCAGTTATAATAACAAGGAGAAATTTCCCCCAGATTTTCAATCTCTGCACGAAGCACTCATTTGAAATAATTATATGGGTCCATTTACATTTTATCTGCTGATGATCAGTTTTTCACTATACGAATTTAATTTAATGCCTTCAAAACTGGTGATTTACATATATAGAAAATTGTTTAGTGATTGTTAACAAGCATATATCTCTGATCTGAACGCTACTTTCATCATGAATACAAAATAGCATGTATTATATCAGGTGGAGTTATTGTTGAAAACCGACCGGACATGTGTGCGAACGCTTACACCAATACCGTTTCGATAAAATAGGAACCCATTTAGCGTGCAATATTACCGGGCGTAACTCTCAAAATCAGCATTCCCATCATTTCTCTCTCTAACGCTATTTGTTACTCTAGCGAACATTATTTTTAAACCAACCCATTTCCATATAATATTATTCACTCTTAATTAATCATTCCAATATCATTTCCTCTCTTTCCTTTCTTTTGAAAAAAAAACTTTATAAAAAAATGTACTCTTAGCAGCTCTCAGATGAAATTAAAATAAACAATATTTAGTATTATAAAGCCTTCAGAGGATTATAAACTTATATTACTCCACATAAAGTATACAAATTTACACTTTAAAACTAAAATTAAAATTACAGATAAAAAGTATTCTAGAGTATTTTCAGGATTAAAAAACTTTGTATTTTTTATCGTTTCGTACCAAGTTTAACTTAAAAATAAACATATAACTTTTACAATGCCAGGAGTTTCCAACATCCTCTTTTGTAAACTTTAAACCTTTAAACCTCTTTTTCCGAACTTTTGTAGTTTTTCCGTAATTTCTGCGATTCCGCAAAGTTTCAAAAATCTCGCATAATGTTCGGCATATTTAGTTCATTCCATGGCAAAATTACCAGACTTATTTGAATAAAAACGAATTGTTTGTTTCATCATGTGCTCTCTCTGCTTGTACGCAAATAATTTCTCTCTTCGAGCAAGCGAAAATATTCCGCCAAATATCAGCCAAAATGCTGAGTAATTACTGTTTATTCAACGAGTCGTATTTACAATTTCTTAACTCAATATTTACAAAGGTACATTATTATTGCTCGTTAGTAAAAGTCAGCATCCCAATTTTAAATTAAAATTGTAGATTTTTCCTGACAAAACAGTCAGAAGGCATTTTTTTCTCGAAAAATATATTTTTTTCGTGAACGACGGACACGAGGTAAAATTACAGGAGTGAAAACAGAAAAAACATGGTTGGATGAACGAAGTTCGTTCCACAATTTTCGAGCCCGGCTTTAGCACTTTAACTTTAACCATTTTACAGTAACTTACTTTAGCGAGTTGAAGAAAAATCCTAAAGGAACTTTCCAAAGGATGTAAGTTCGAATCTACTAACTTCACAGAGACATGCGCGCAGCTGCTCGTAAATTGATCACCCAATAATTACCGTGCGATTAAAGTGTTTTTTGCGCTCTTCTAAACGAATTATCGTCGCATTGCCCTCAGCATTTTCCTTCGTGACAAGGTGAGTCCCTACCAGCACACAGAAAATAAGAGGATATCAAGGAAAACCAATATAAAGTAAATGGAAAAAATATTACTTTTACCTCGAGACCTTTCTATTGAAAATGCATCGAGTTTACACTGACATTCGAGATTTATCGGACATTGAACGGTACTTTAGGCTAGGAAAATATTTTGACCTGAATTTTCCTTTTTTATTTTACTTCCAGCTTTTTAAACAATCGGTGTTTGCAAAACTCACTTATTTTGAGTTGAAAATGATAGAATCAAGATTTTATTTTATTTGTATTGACTATATGATTATATTTTAATTACCTTGTTAATTATTCACCAATTTTTTTTCAAAACTTCTGCGTAATACGAATTAGTGGTTTATGTATTTTTGAGAGAAGGGTCCAGTGAAAGGGTAGAAATGTAGGGTAGAAACGTTGGGGAAAAGTAGAAGAAGGGTGGACTGTCCAATTAGTTCGGGGCGCCTGGGCTCTGCAACTACTTAATTATTTTAAGTTAGCAGGCGTTTGAGGGGAAAGGAAAAAAGGGAAAGGGAATCCCAGGGCACCAACTCCAGTCTGATTGCTGACATCCTGATTAGCGGACCGTTCGGCCTGAATGAATGAGCTCGCCATCACTTATCAACCTATATTTACAGGGCGATAAATAAAAAATAAAATCAAGCAGATATTTCATACTTTGAGCTATCTAAAATACGACTGAAAATAGGTTTCATTGTATATTATAAATTTCCAGTGTTTTAGGGAGGGGTGTACGATAATTAAATAACTTTATTACGTTAGTCTGATAATTCACTCACTTTATTAACTAACTTAATAATCTGTTTATATTAAACCACAGCATAGGGCTTCTGAATAAAATTAAATTTTAATTCAATTATAAAGTTCTTACCACTTCGAGAGTTTGGAATTTCTTGATGATCAAAGTTCATAAATTAATATTTAAATGCCAATTTTAGCCTTTGAGTTCTTTTGATCTTCTCTTGGATCTTCTTCGCTACACAGAGATAATTATTCAATCTTGGGGACTTCCTCCTTCTTAGACTTTGATTTTTGATTAACATTTTTTTATTTTATATATTTAATTTTATATAGTAATTGTTTTATGATTCTAAGTCATTTAGTAGTAGTAAAAAGATATTAATATAAGTTCAAGAATAAACATTTGAAAGGTTTAATTGAAGTTGCAGCTCTTTGATCTTAAGCGTTGGTTGCTTTGAGTCTAACTTATTGACCAAAACAATAAGCGTGCCAAATGGCAAGGCATACGACTTTAATTAAACGTCCGTTTTGCGGCAGACGCTGTTCACAGCCGCCTCCTACCTGAACGAATTGGAGTCTAATTGGTCCGCAACTTCGGAAAGCTGCGGTCCGTTTTCATTGAAAGTTACTTCTGGTCTTTCTCTTCCACCTTTCCCTTCTCTCTCTCTCTCTCTACTCTCTACTCTCTCTCTCTCTACATTTAATCTTTACAAATACATCTCACATTAGCCAGACAAAAAAAACCAGATGAAAAATTTCTAGTGTGATTGATAATGTTAAAAATATTCTGAATCTTAGGGAGCTTAAAGTTTTAAATATTAAAATTAAAAATCTAAATAAGAAATATTGAGGAGCAAATATATTTTTATTTTGTAAGTAGAAAGTAAGAAGAAATCATTGATAGATATTTTAACAAACATTTTGAAATTTCGGGTTGGCTGGGCTTGCGTTTGGAATGAGGAATTAGACAAGTTTCAGAGATTCCATCCAAATCTCTTCACACGTTTCTGAATCCCCAAGATGTCTTTCACGTAGGGTTGAAATGCTGCTGATGGAACTTTTGATCTTCATTACACGGAATTCTGAAACTTTCGAAGAGCACTCTTCCAGACTTTTGACAATCATCTCCACCGATGAGATAGCAGAAAGGCGATAGATAAACACAAAAGAGGATAAAAGAGGCGACAAGGAGAATTTAATGTGAGTAAGAACGTCGTGAAAAACAACACTTTTTTCTCTTTTGCTTTCTCTTGCCACTTTCGTTCCAAAAAGTAATAACCCAGCCGGCGTTAACTTCTGGCTAGAGTAATATTAAAAATTAAATTAACTTTTTCAGAAATAAAGATAGAATATCGAGGAGTTCAACAGTGAAATATTCCAACAATATAGAAAATCTTCTATCAACAAATTTTATTTCTTTTTTTAGCGGATTGAAAATTCATAAAAGGGCAAATTAATTTAGCATTTAGACAAATTCGATGGCAGATTCAAAAACAATCGTTTGATAGTAGAAATTGGAATAAAGGCTCCTACGTAAGTTTGTGCTTCAAGTTTCAGTATTATGCAATTCTCTTAAATAGATTTCACTGGACAAACATTCAAATTCTGTGTATAAGCATTTCTATTTCTGTTCCGGCTCCTGGATTTTAATTTGCTATCTCCGTATTGCCTCTACAAGTATTGCTCTTCGAGATTCTCGTTTCTCTGTTTACCGATAGACTTAATCTCAATCTATCGATGTTCTATTTGGAAATTGCTAGACTAGTAACTAGTTCTCAAAACTCTTCTCCTTTAATTACTGCAGGAAAAAGATTTGCATTTGTTTAGGTTTGTCTTAATTTTTTAAGCCTCGATTAAATATTGCAAATTAGAATCAGTTAGGAAAGACGTATTTATTTGGAGCTTTTCAATCAGCAAGACAATTAAAGTGCAGTTTAGGAACATAAACTTTTCTGTGAAAACTAAATGAAAGTATGGCGAAACGTAAAAAGAATTACTGACTGGATGCGTCAGGGGAATCCTACAAAAGTTTTCCACCTGGTGGTAAGTCTCGTTGGAAACTTGGTTCAGGAGTCTTCGAGAACAAAAATTATCTTCGCCTTGGCGAGAAGTGTCGAAAGTTGTTTCACTAATAAACAAACGCGATACTTCTTCAAGTTCTTCTGTCCACCTTCTTTAAGGAAAACAGAGGGCTTTAGGGAAATTTATTTGCTAGGAGATAATCTATTGGAATCCTAAACAGCCAGAGATTTATTTTCCTCGTTTTCCGTAGATGTTATAAATTTTAAGCTTTTTCGTTTTGAAAGCTTTGTAATTTATTTTAAGGGACTTGTAAACAAGAGCAAAACATCTATAATTAATCTCAATCGATCAAACTGCAATTTCGGCGAAAAACTTTTCAAAGTCCGGGAAAGAATGATTCTTCGTATATTCTCGATGTAAGTGAGGAAGCTCGCCGAGTTAATTGCAATCGGTAGAAACTTCTGAAGCATTTCACTTACGAAAATGAGATAGGTATAATGACTGAAACTAACGCTATTGAATGAGTGTAAGTATGTACTTCTATTAAATCAGCATCCTGTCAGCCAACGATTGAATGCAACGAATGAACGAAGAAAACAATAACAGACAATTTTATAAATTATTCCTGCCGATAAACTTAAATGCAAATCTATAATAATAATTGCAAAAATGTAAATCTTTTCTGTATAATATTGCCTTAATATAACTAAGAATATAATGATACTCTTAAGAATATAGAATCGAAAAATAAATGCAGGAAATTGCTTGATTTATCGAGTGACGAGAATTACCGAATCGACGAACTGATTCCGGATAAAAAATATGGAATAAGCTGCTGGTTTTAAGACGTCTCTTGGATTTTGATCGAGAATAAAGAAAGAGTAGCGACCAGATTGGATTCGTCTCCTTCTATTCTTGAGGTGGTTAAAGACAGGAAATTAGTTTGTGCAGTAGGGTGATGTGATCTATATATAGAATTTATTGGGTCCATCTCTTCTACCGCGAAGTACGTGATAGAGAATGAAAAGGGGTGCTGCAAATAAAAGCGATAGGGGGAGAAAAATATCGAGGGACAAGTGGAATCGTTGTCATAGGCGAAAATTGAATACAGGAAACGCACTCTTTGTAAAAAGATTTCTCTTCGACTGACAAAAACTAATTACTTTATTTCCGTTCCACTCGTTTGTATGCTGTATCAGTATCCTGTTATCAAATTAAAACTGAATCCAAAACCATATTCGTTCAATTACGAACTACGTAAAAATACTATCACATTTTTAATTTTAAATCTGCTCTTCCTCGTTTATTGACATACTTTTTAATTTAAATATTTGATATGTTCGTTTGCTTTAATTCAAACAAGAAAATTCTTTTAAATACCAAACATTTTGTTTGATCAAAATTCAGGTATGAATAATAACTGAATAATAAAGGGAAATGAGGTTAATAACAAAGCATATTATTGTCCCTCCATTAAAACCAGACCAAAGCAATAATGTATTTCACACAGTAGCGAATTACATAAGACATTAATTTCGTTTGCTGTGCGTGGCATTCGCAACTGAAGATTAATTATCGTCCAAATCCTATCATAATTTCTGTTTCCCTGCAAGGGATGTGGCTGATTATGAGAAGACACGTGAGAAAGTATATAGACGAAAAAGGATCAGAATTAAAAACATAAGCATTATATCAGCATGTGAGTCGAGCATATTTGTCGAAATACTCGAAAACCAACCGCTCTATTTGCCCTGTTGGGGAGGATATCAGAGAGGGTTAACCGTAAACCGTGTAAGTGTTTACACATGTGTGCAGGGTTGAGTGTTTGTAAGTTTTGTTGGTGTGTCCATGTGAGTGTATTTACACCTATGAACCACGTGCTATCGCTGGATTCGAGCTGGTGGCTCAGAACAGTAATTTACTAATTGACGATTGATTGAACAAGCTCAGCAGCGAGTACCGACTCATCCAGCGACTGTAACGACGCAGTCCTTAAACTGTAAATGGCGAGATCCAGGTTGATGGTCTGCCTTACAACTGGGTTGGGGTTCCATTGATTGTTTTTTTTTATTTCGATGGTCTTCGAAATGACACATTCCATTTCATGGATCCATGCGTTATTTGGATCAGCGTTATTGAAAGTCACAAAGTAGGTGATGATTAATTTAATAAATCTGTAACTTTACCAAAAGGTATTTTTTTTAGGTGTGAAATCAACATCGGTGTGGGCACTTGTAAGAAGAATGGTTTTGGTAGCTGCGCCTGGAGATCACGAATCGAATACATTGGTTTGACGTTTTTATGGAAAACTTGAAGATTCAGATATGTGGAATCTCTAGAAATTTTTTTTTTTTTGGTTTGATTCTTTATGTTTCGACTTGAGAAGCAACGGGATTTTTCTAGAGGTTGATCAAGATTGTGGTTTAATCAAGAATTTTCTACTAGGATTGGTCACCTAGAAAACGATTTTCTATTGGCCGATTTCATTTTCTACGTTGCGCAAGGGCTTTATCTGATTCATTCGGATATGAATCGACGACTATCTAATCTTCATGATCCTTGTGAAATAAAACAAGAAATTTTCTCTGACACCAATTGGATCTGTAAAATTATTCTTCGATTCTGTACAAGTCTCAATGCAGGAAGTGGTTTTGACATTGAATCATTGGTACGGTGCTAAATAGTAATTTCTTATCAGTGAAAGAAAATGAAAAAAAAACTAGAATATATTGTTCCAATATCAAAAACATGATAACATAGTGACTTTGGAAAATGACCTGCCAGCCAGTCAAATCTTTTAGAATCTTCCAAATTTATCTGAAATCTCTAAAAAATTCTCCAAAATATTCGAGACTTTCAGAATTTTCTGCAATCATCTAGATTCTTCGGAATTCTTAAAGAATCTTAAAGAATATCCTAAAATTCTTTAATATTCTACAAAATATGCTAGTGCGTTCCAAAATCTTCTCGAATTTTCAAAAATATTCTGAACTTTAGAATTTCTAGAATTCTACAGAATCATTTACAAGCCTCTAAAATCTACAAAAGAATCCCATAATCTTAACTAATTCTTTTAGACTGCTTTGAGAATATTTCTAAAATTCTATAGACTTTTTGAAAAAATGTAGGAAAAAAATCTTGTAGAGTCTAGAACTAAAAGATTTGAGAAGTTTAGAGCAAAATTCAAAAGAATTTTGAGGATTCTAAAAGATTCTGAAGCACTAGAATCTTTTTGAAAATTATAATAATTTTTGGGGTGTACCGTAGAGTGGGGCTATTAGGTACAACTTTTACGTATTTTTTTGAGTTTTTGTTTAACTTTACGCACAAGAAAAATTGTTTTTAGCTTTTTCATTTTTACAGACAGAGGACTCAATTCTGAAGCGAAATCAATCATTTCTAGATTTTTAAATCATTTTCTACTTACTAATTATCATTATTGAAAAGCTGTACCTTTTTGTACCGCCGATCTTCTAAATAGGTACAACTATTGTTTTTTTTATGTTTCAAATGAATAAAACAATTTCTTAATACTGAAATACTGTTTAGAATTATTATTGAACTATTTGAGAATACTTTCTGATGATAAAGTACGAAAAAAAGTTTAATTGAGAAATTCAGATTAGTTTGAGATTTATCAAAGAGAAAAAATAAAACAATTAAACATCAACATTAATATTAACGAAATATATTTTTAGAAGGATATATAGTTTGTTTAACATCCATCTAAGATTCTAAGGTCATATCTAACTATTTAATTTACCGGTCATCCCAAACTGAGAAATTTAACTGATCTACAATCTATAATTTAACTGATACAAATTTTCTCCTGGAAGCAAAAAAATTGGCTCTATTTTAAAATGACAGGTATCCTCATATTTTATACAGTTATATTTCGAGAACTATCAATTATTGTGAAATATTATTTCAACTTAGCTTTTAAAAAAAGAAATAATTAAAAAAGAAACAAATACCCGACTACACAAAACTGAAAAATTAGCATATAGCATAACTTGCTGAACCAGCCGAATCTTCGAATTTTCATATATCACCTTTGAACTAATTAATGAAAGCACAAACTCGCATTTATGAAACAAAGTCCTTTTACTACTTAAATTTGGAAGAAAAACACGGGTAACCGAGAATTTTTAATTACTTTTAAACTATTGAACTGATAAAAAGTTTGGAGGTCTAACCAATTTTTTAAAATGCACCCACATATTGAAACATTTTTCATTGTTGTGCAGAAGTCGTATAAAATTCCGCCCTCATCTTCAGTAAAGTAGAAATACTTCTGAATCTTATATGCTAGGAGATTATTATTTTGATTCAAATTATCATATTAAAAAACATACTTAAAGTATTAGCCTATTAGCCCCACCATGCGAGAATAGCTCCACTCTACAATATTTAAAAATTTTAGAAGATTTTTTTAGAAGATTCTGAAAAATTCTGGATATCTCTGTAAGAGGTCAAAAGATCTTGCAGTATTTTCTTAGAAGGTTCTAGAAAATGCTTGAAGATTCTAGGAGACTTTAGAAGAATCATGAAGCCTCTAGAAGATTCTGAAAAAATTTAAAAACCTAGAAGATTCTAAAGAATTTTGAGGAATTTCAGAACATTCAACGAATCTACAAGTATTTGGAAAATTTAAAATAGGTATTCTAGACGATTTTAAAAGGTTGTCGAAAGTTATAGAAGATTTCATGAAGGATTTTATAAAATTTGAAAGAGTTTTAAAGATTTTGAAAATATCGTAAATATGATTTGTTGAAAATTTAAAAATTCGTCAATTTAATAATTGATAATTCAGAAATCTAACCGATTTGTTGGTCACTTTTTGGTCGCTTTTTTGAAAAAATGGTCACATTTTTTGTTTTTTTAAATCTCAAACGTCGATGGCAAGCCTCTGGGATAGAAAACATTCAAAAAATATTTCCCAATATTTATTTTTTTTTTGTTGGTAATATTCTACTCACATGACTTCGCTTGGAATTTGAAGTGATTCTACAGAATGGAAGACAACAAATATGCAGCACTAAATTGTCGACTTCGAGCTACAAAGCACATTGAGACAAGAGAAGATAGAAAGAGATGATATTGGAGGCAAAATGAAAGGAGAGAACAGGAGAGGAGAAAGCTCCACGAATCGTCGTAGCGAAGGTGCATTTAATAAACAAACACCTTGCCTTCAGAGTTTCGGTGCCTGCGACTATATACCAAGAGTTCTTGTTCAAAATAAGGGAGGGAAAGCTATGCAGAAAGTTTGACAGAGATGGAGAAAGAGGGAGCGAGCGAGTGAGTGAGAAAGTGGTAGAGAGCTTGCGCAAACTTCGACCCGACCAGCAGTGATCGTCAGCCAGCCACGCTGAACTTTCAAGCTCACAGAGAGCTTTCGGGGCTGCTACTCGTCGGTGGTATAGCTTTCTTGCGATACTCTAGCCGCATTGTGTGCTTCGGATTTGAAATCATCGCTTTCTTCTGTGTCGCTCAGTGTTTCAAGAGGTACTCTAAAAAAAAGAGTGTGACTCTTTTCATATATTGTACCTCGTTCTCGATTTTTTTTCGAGTTTAAAAGTGGTTGCAAGTGCGAGATTGAAAACGATCCGAAATACAAAATCTGGTTTAAGATCAACATGGAGAATTATAGATGTTTGGATGAGAGGGGTGAAGAACCCGCTTCTGATTCGCAGAGTGCACTTAAGTGAATCGGGATTTTCCTTTGATATGGAAATCCGAAGCGCGTGACAACATTTTCAAGGCGTTAAAAAAAGTTATCCAGTTTTCGTTATTCGCATTTCAGAACCAGAATTGGAGAACTGCAGTTGTATTATGAGGATCCAAGAATAAGGCAGGTGCGAATGACTTTTGTTTGCTCTTTATTTTGGTCTTCTTTTTTTGATTGTTTGTTTTTATTTTATTTTTTTGTGATGAAAACGGTTGCAGTGCTACTCTCTGCTAGCCTTTTTTAACAGGATGCTGCTGAGTGCACTCAAGTATTAACCGACAATAAGCTGGTAGCTCGAATGACCAGACTCACTCTGGACCGTGCAAAGTTCGTGAAATGTCCGTTTTTGAGAGTAGATATGCACTAACGATTCATCAGTCAATGTCAGACGTAAGGTGCATTTGTGGGTAATCGAAATGTCGTTTCTGGGAAACTCATTTAGAGAAAAAGTTTCGTTCTGCTATGAAGATTTCCTGAAAGGATTGTTTTTAAATCTTGATCTATATATTTCCTTAGCTAAAAGGACGTTAAAATTGTAGTAACATATCAAATTAGGCTGCCAATAATTCTTATTGATTTTACAATATGATCCAATAATTTTTACATAATTACAATATAAATAAAAAATAATAGAACAGAATATTATTAATTTATTAGAAACTTTTCAAATTATTTATTCGTTACTTTTTTGTTTGTTTTTTCATGATTAATTTTGGAATGCAACATCAAATTTTTACCGCTTTTGACACTGAAAGCTTTTACAATTTTAAAACAATTAAATTTTAACCTTTATGCAATTAACACTTGAAATACTGAATGCATATTAAATAGGAAGCTTTACAAAATTCAATACTCGGAGAAATGTATTTAGCATTTGGAAGCAAATCATTTACAAGTGGATAGGAATTTAATTCAAACATATTACCAATTTAATTGCATTGCTGTTTCAAATTTTGTTTACATGGCATTTCTATTATGCACAAACTTGCACGGGGAGCTTTTAAAATGATTTTCTGTGAATGAGATTTGCAATGAAAAACAAACTCCAAATATTTTTTTTGTTTAATTTCTGTACTAATAAATATTTATTATATTTTTTTGTTAATTGTTAGCAGAAGTTGAAATCTGAAATATTTCTGCATAACAATTTCTACAATCAAACAATCAACAATTTCTAATATGACGCGCTACTATTATTGTTTAATATTGCGATATATTAATACTTTTCTGAACGTAACATAACCCCAAACACAATTTGCATTGCTTTTCTTCTGATTTGTATTCAATTTCGTGTGATTTAACGTCTGCGCCAAACCCGCCCACGAATCGTTTATTAATTAAATAATTTTCACAAAGAAGAATTATTTATGAAATTTTTTTTGTAATTGTAAGTTTAAGGATCAAGGATTAAAAAACTATCAAACTAGTCAGGTTAATGTAAAATGCGAGTTATTTATCGATTCAATTCAACCGCTGTGGACTTAACCAAAAAGTATCGAAAACAGATTATTTGCGAGGGGTTGACAACTCGTGAAGTGAGGTGTACACATGTAATGAGATCTCTTGAAGTCTCCTGGAATATCTGAAATTTCCTGAAATATCTGAAATCACTTGAATTCACTTGAAGTCTCTTAAATTCTCTTAAGAAATCATTTGAATTCATGTGAAGTTACGTGAATTCACGGGAAGTCACTTGAAATCACCTGAATTCATTTCAAGTCACTTAAATTTTCCTGAAGACACTTGAAATCTCCTGAAGTCATTTGAAGTCACTTGAATTCTCTTGAAATCTCCTGAAATATATGAAGTCATTTGAATTCATATGAAGTCACATGAATTCATATGAAATCACGTGAATTCACTTGAAGTCACGTGAATTCACGCGAAGACACTTGAAATCACCTGAATTAATTTGATGTCACTTGAATTCTCCTGAAGTCACTTGAAATCTTCTGAAATATCTGAAGTATTCACATGAAGTCACGTGAATTCACATGAAGTTACTTGAATTCACTTGAAATCTCCTGAAGTCAGTGAAATCTTCTGAAGTCATTGAAATATCCTGAAGCATCTTAAAGACAGAAGTAGGTGTGCACCCGATCGGTCGAGTTGTCAACCCCTAGATTATTTGCAATTAAAGTGGTTTAAACAATCGGATGATTGTTAATTTTTTTATAAATTACATAGTATGCAAAAATACACAAAATATAAATATTTTCATATGTCTAACTATTATAGTTTCTTCCAAATAAGGGTGCGCCAATTTAGCCGCTTCTCCCCTATTAGATGAAATAGACTTTATATTTAGGAATTAGAAAGTTCTATAGGCGAAGCCAACAAAAGACGATCTCATCTAATACTGAAACAGAGTCCATTAACGTGCTTTACGAATTTAGGGCTTCTAACTGCTTTAGTTAGTCCTTATCCATGAAACTTTTATCTGAAACTTTTACTTCACACTGCACAGTTTGAACAGCAAGTTTACCTTAATTTATTTCCTGCAGAGTTGAACGCGTTTGGAGCTTAAAAATTAGATGATAATACAGTCGAGCAATTTTACGAGATTAGAAACATCACAGAAAACCAATGAAATACTATTTTGCATAAAATTATTATTTTAAACTATTTGTTTCGCTATACTTGATTGAATTTTATTATATAATTTTGTCCAAAAAGACAAAATGTTATTCTTTTCTTCATAAGAAAATTTTACTGAATTTCCAAGAAATTGAGTTTGTTCTTTATATGTGTATAAATTAATTCTGTAAATAAACCTTGTTTGCAGAGTTTTCTTTTGAATCTCTCTTCTTTTGACAGTAAGTGGAGTTGACATGAAAGATACATATCTGACTAATTAGCGAGGATCCGCTGGAAAGTGAGATTGGCGTCGCATTTAGTTTGAAATGTTGCCATAATTGCTATTCACTCGTTAATCCAATTCAATTAGATTCAAGTACGAGCCACCACGCTATTAATCTACGTCGGTCGGCGTCGCGTTGGCTCGATTGGTGGGTTCTCCATAGCGCTCCATTCAACCTCTACGAATCATAATAATTGTTACACGTTCGCGTTAATTCTATTGAATTAAATTCAACAATAGCTTACCCAAAATAGTTCCCATATTTTTCCGTGAATATAAGCTTTCATTTTACCATTTGAATATTATTCTCTTCTCAGAGAATTTCAAAAACCGAGAATATATGGATATAGTATTTTTTCAGAGAAGGTATACTCTTTGAATGAAATGAAGCTCTGTAGGAATAGGAAAACAAGATTGGATGGTCAATGCAATCTTGTTAAGACCTAAGTTACCCTAGAGAATTCAGAGTAGGAAAATACAGACATAAAGATATGAAACATTTTAATTTTCCTTTAACCCTGCGACAAATCCATCTTTTTTCAACTCGGTTTTTCGTTTTCACCTGCCTGCAAACCCTCTCCGCATTTTCCGGTCGAAAGTTTCTTTCCCAGTGAACAGCCACCGTAGAGAAGAGGAAACGAATAAAAAAACTCGACTCTCGACTTTACGCCTTTTTGTAATTTGCTCTTTCGCGACTCACCGTGCGGAAGAACGTTACGGAAGGAGAAAGAAACACGATGTACATTTATATTAACATTTACATATGTATTTTTAAAAATCTTTATTTCGGTGTTTATTTAAATAGATACCAGTAATTTATTTAATGCAATTTAATAAATTTTTTCATTCTTTTTTATTTTGAAGCTAAGAACAAAGAAAGCTGAAGTCGACAGACTAAAACTCTTTAAGAATTTTTTAAAACCGTTAACCACAAGTTTTTGAAACTTATTTCATAACTGTGGCACAAAAATATGGCGATCGAATATCATGACGAAATTTAAAAGCTGAAACTTCTGTGTAAACATTTCTTTGTGGAGCGGAAATAACGAGAGATATCGGAGATTTTTGTACTTTTTCCATGCAAAGAGTGAAAACGTTTTTATTTATTAAGAGTTGATAGATTTCGATTTAGAGAGAGAGAGAGGGGGGGGGAGCAGTAACAGAATATCACTCTTGGTATTAGAATTATCAAAGTTCTAATTAAAAGCGTTTAATTCTGAATACCTTTAAAGTTAATAAATTGTTCTTGAATTTAATTAATATCATAATACGTAAATTCCAGAATTGTTTTTAATGAAGAGCTGGCGCAAATGATAGATTTTTTGAAAAGGATGAATAACGACAGATGAAATGTTTGCAGTTGAACTAGGAGGAAGAATGCGTGAACCGGAAAGTGCAAACAAAAAACAATCACGATTTCGAACTCTCCATAGACGAGTTAACACAGCCCGAACGAATTAACGCCGGTTTTCGACCAAGCGGTCAGACATCGCTTCCGTTCCCCAATCTATTCATACATCCAGCGTATCCAGCGCCAAAACATTGGCAAATAGCAGGTCATCCCAACCAGAGAGAAGAAATTTATGGCACAATTTTCTTTCACTTCGTCGCCGCGCATCGCCAACATAATTAAAAAAATATTCGCCAGGATTCACTAGGAAGAACTGCTAGAGGCTAATCAGTCACAGTTGCGTGAAACGATCTTTTACTTGACTTTCATCCCCTCGACTCATACCAGAAAATAAGCTGAGAAATGAAACAACATTTTTTAACAGATAAAAATTATACAATTTCTTAAATGAGTAGGAATAATTCCTGAAGAAACAAAAGATCCCTGTGGTCTCAAAAGATAATACTAAGTATAGTAGAACTCAGATTCTCATGAAATTGCTTAAGTATTTTTTGCAAATTTCAAAAATTTCGTTTGGACTTAAAGTTTTATCAATACCGACATTAATTGGCGTGGAATCTCATTTAAATAAAGTGAAAAGCCCAGAAGTTATGAAAACATTTGGGAGAACATTTCAGTGGAATTTGCAGATTGTAAAGGAAATAGAAGAGCATTTGGACGAAACCTTAGTAGGGGATTGTATCATGGTGACTGAGTGAGTAGATCCGTGTTCTGGTGCAATGTCCATTGCGGAGGATCCATGAATACGTAAACGATCGTTGAGTAGGACTGGTGACCCAAGACCCAACCTGAATTCTCACTCAATGGAAAATTCACGTGCAATGTTTTCAACGTGTGAATTGAACTGCAAAGAGAGAGAGAGAAATAGCTTTTCAAGTTGAATATTACAATTTTGTAAAAAGCCTAGTTATTCATTTTCGTTTAAGAATTTTCCAGAAAGAATAGCTTAGAAAAACATTTTATAGAAGAAGTTTATGGGTGATTGCCAAAAAGTTGAGAATTTTACACTATGAGAGTTTCCAGAAAAAACATCCATCATTTTAATAATAAAGTTGCTGAATGTAAAATTTGTATTATGATTTATTATGTTTCAGATTTAACAACTTTATTATTCAAAAAATGAATGTTTTGGATCATAATTTTGGGAAATGATAAAAGATATAAAGGAGCACTGATCCCAATGGAGTTACAGATTTTATTTTTTGTAAAATAGGATCAATATGGTAATTTTTAATTATCTTAAAAGAGTATGTGAACCTTCATTCGCAACAAATAATGTCAACAGTTACTACGTGCAGTTAAAAAATTTTCCCATTTCAAATTTTAATAATATTCAGATTGCGAAAAGGAGAAAACCATGACGAGACGTTTTAATGAAGGAACTTAGCAAATGCCTTTCTACACTCTTCTGATGAAAAATTTCTCCTTCTATTCCGTTTTCGTTGAAACTCGTGACCAACGGGTTTTTAATGACTCCCAGGGTAAATTAAGTTTGCACAGTCTACAATTTCACCCTTGGCGTCCTCCGTTCATTCGAACGTCATTACGGTAGAATTTCAAGTGCAAACTCAGACTTTTTTTATTCATTCTTTTCAATTATATAATTATACGTGTATAATATGATTATATCTTGAGTCGATCATAGTTTTAGAATTAATATCCATGAAATAAACTAATACTGCAATGCAAAATTTCATAATTTAAACCATTTTTCACATCAGAATTATCATGGATAATAAAACTCTCAGTTAATTACTGAAAATCCCTTTAAAATGTACGTTACAAATTTCATACCATATTTAGTAAACAGGAAATTTGTAGGTATTTGTATTTCAGGAGAAAATCCGTCATTATTTCGTAATATTCTGAATAAAAAAGAGGAATTGGAATTTAATCAGTTTTTGCACAGTCGTCGAATTTACTTCCAATTTCCAAGAGAGAAGTATTAAATTTTAATTACTCTTCACACTGAGATTTCATTTTATAACATATTTACACTGAACGCGCGGTTTTGTGCCGGCTTCGGGGGTTGCCTCAATGGCCTTAGCACTAAAGCGAGTGACTCTAAACGTAAGCAAGTCAGGGTCGTATGAACTATTTCTGTTTGATTTTTGTCACGAGTGAAAAATATTTTTTAAATATAAGTTTAATTTAACGGTTACCTCACTGTTAAGTTTGATTTAGTTAGTATTTATGAATTATTACACATAACGCATAAGCAAAACAGTCAAAACGAACTGATACGAACCGACGCCTAGACTAGTGCGTCACTATTGTGCACTTTGTTGCTACGCTACCGCTGAGCTCCGAATTCAGCTTTCCTCGTCTCCTCGGACCCCTTGTCCAAATCTGAATGTGTTAGTATGCATAAACTACTTCCTGGAAGACTGATTTCGCGCGGTACAGAACCGCGCGTTCAGTGTATTTTGATTTTCGACCACTGATGTTATATTAACATGTTACATTACATTACAAAGTAGGTGGTTATCTGAATTCTGGCTGATGCATTTTCATCCTTTTTATTTAGCAAGACAAGATAATTTATGTTCATCAACTGATTAAACTGATTAAAGATTAAATATTAAATTTATAATATAAATTTTTAAACACAAATGATTCTGAATCATAAAAGAAAGTTTTTTTCTACAGACTTAAAAATTCCCAGTGAATTTTTCTAAAGATATTTCTCAGTTACCATGGGTAGTTTCGTAACTTCAAATGTAAGAGAAGCATATGCGAAAATGAAATTTTACAACTCTTTATCTCAGTAGAAAAATTTCTCTCAGTGTCGTCGCTTTATCCAGCGGAAGAGATATCCTACTTTTCGAGATAAATAACTTCATTACTTACAGCTCGCAAAGATCTCTTTCCTAGAGTGTATTATCTTTACGCAAATCAAATTGCCACTGGGAAAATAGTATAATTTTGTTTTAAAAAAATAATCTTTGAAAATTGGCAGAAATTTTAACTTCCTTAGTTATTTAATTTTCAATTTTTTAAAACTACAAAATAAAACAGAAGTAATCGAAAATTTGAATCTTTTGGAAATTGCAGGCAGTCAGTCCTCCATTTCCCTTTCGCCCCCTGTTTTTTTCAAGATCCCCAAAGATCCCTATTTTTGAGAATTTTTCCCCCTTTTTATTCAAAGTTCCGATTAATTTTCCAAGAATTATAATAAATAGAAACTTATGACATTCAAAAACGAATGTGACAATATTAAAACCTTAGAGATTTAGAGTGTTTTAGAATCTTCTAAAAACTTCAAAACATTTCCCAAACTTAAAAAATTTTTTAAAACATTCTAGACTAATTCTAAATCTTCTAGACTCTTTCAGTGTCTTTCAAAATTTTCCATAATCAGTTCTTCTAAACTCCTCTATAACCGTCTAATATCTTCTGCTTTTTCTGGAATCATTTTTTCTGAGTTCTCCTATAAAGTATAATCTTATAAAATCTTAAAGAATCTCCCAAAATTCTTTAATATTTTAAATCTAGACTGTTTCAGAATCTTCAAGAATCCTCCGAAATATTCTGAACTTCAGAATTCTGTAGAGTCTTTTAGAACCCTCTAAAGTCTGCAAAGGATTCCCATAATCCTCAAGAATCTTCTAGACTCTTTTCAAAATTTTCCTAAATATACTTTTTGAAACTCTTCAAAGAAAAGTCTGGAAGAAACTAGAAGGTATTAGAAGTTTAGGACAGAATTCAAAAGATTTTTGAGGATTCTAAAAGATTCTGAAACACTCTAGAATATTTTGAATTATCATAATAGATTTTAGGGTATTTTTGAAGATTTCAGAACTCTGAAAAAGTCTGGATATCTCTGTAAGAATTTAAAAAACACCGGGAAATGACCGGGAACCCTATTTAAAAACCTGGAATTTTGAGAATTTTATTTAAAAATTGGTTTACGTTTGACTGCAGTAAAATGCAAGTTTCTGTAGAAAACTTTCTTCTACTAAAATTTATTAACAATCTTAAAATTTTATAACCCCAAAAAGTTCTTCGAATTTCAAATGACAGTCAAAGTTATGTATGCCTTCCTGCGCAAAGAAAAGAAAACATAGCGAAAGTTAATTTTTTTTCTTCTGCGCAGGAAGGCATACATGACTTTGACTGTACATACCTAATGTTAAATAAATTGTGATTTAATAATAAAAGTAATGTATTTACTTAAAACAATCGAATAATGTCTTTGACTTGACCTAAGAAATTTGAAATCGGATGAATCGCCATCTTGATAATTCAGAAATCTAAATTCTTGTTAGAAATGTTAGCAGTTGAAAATTTGTAAATGTAGTTAATTTTTAGTCGACAAATTTTTTATTTGGAAGTATTTACTGTCGGAATTTCTCTCTTTCGTTAACTTCAACTTGCAATTAAAATTATTTTTATGACTTAATTGCTGGTTTAGTTGCAGTCAATATGATTTTATTTGCTAATGAAGTTTGAATTTTCTTATCAAAATGTTGTATTTATTAACTTTTATTTGTTTCCTTGATATTCTTAAAAGAAACAAATTTCCCCGGCCTTTTCCCTCCATTTTTTTCGAAAAACAAATCCCTTATTTTCTCTAGAATTGAATTCCTGAATCGCTGTGATCCCTGATATTGAAGTTTTACTAAAATTTGGAAAATAATGTGAGGAAATTTTTTCTCTATTTTTCTATTCGCCAGCAATTTCTTTGTTTATAGCAGTCACTTGAGTTGGATTTACAATCTGTATTCTTTATGTGCAGGTGGTTGCCGCAAATGAGGCTGGAGAAAGAAGAAGAAGAGGAAGAAAATTGACAGTCTCCGGGGTGGAGATACGATGGCCACGTTCGTAGCCACAGGGCGTCGGAGATGGGGTTGGGGGTGGGTGCTCTTCGCCGTCGCCTTGCTCGTCCTGGCCACCCCCAGTCCCGCTGCCATCCGCAAAGGTAAGCCTTTAATCCCTCTCAGGATCCCCTTCTGATCACAGACGGCCAAGATCACTGTAAACAGAATAGGAACCACATTTATCCCTAACCTTACAGCTTCAATCTGCGAGTTCTCTCTACTTCTAATTTAAACACCTTCGATGACCCTTCGACCATCCGCCTTGTTTGAACAATTAAAGACGATCTCTATTATTATTTACTTAGGATCCCAGTCATGATACCCTACAGTATTTGGTCATTAAAGTGGTTCCCCTTTTATAACTTTTTATTTTATTAATTCAAGTCCATTAATTACATAAGACTTTTTGAGGGAGGGTCAAAAATTTTTAAAAAATATGTCACATGATTATTCTTGAACCAAAAAGTCACAAAGAAAGACTAAGAATCTGAACTCGCCCTGGCGGATTGGTGTAAGGGCGCTATAACAAATTAGATTGTGCAATCTATTTTCGATTTTCAATATAGGGAAAAAAGTGGAGAGAGGAAAGTTTCGCATCGAGAATATGATAACGAAAGAGGGTTGCTCGTAGACCGGAAGTGGCTGATAGATTGATTCTCGTCGTCTGCGCACGAGCCACGACCCTAGAGAATTCCCTCGGTGCGTCGCGTCGAATACGAAATTCATCCAAGTTATTTAATCAAACGTTCCTGATCCGAGTCCGAATGATTATTATCACTTACACGTCGCGCATTCGTAAATCAGAACGCGATTGAATGCGTTTGAGAGCGTACGATTAATTTTTCCACAACTAGACATCGTGAACAAGGTAGCGCGTTTGAAAGGGTCAGCTTAGCGTGAGATTTATTGGACGCGGGAATCCGGCTTGCGTCTGAATTATGCACCACTCACCGAACGTCCTTCTTTCCGGGTCTCATGAACCTTTCGTACACCTGTACATACCCACATTGCAAAAATATAAAATCTTCAATTCTATTGAAACTCTAAAGCCAAATTCAAATCAATCAGGCGAAAAGTAAAACTTATTATTACCGTTGTGTTTCCCAAAGTAAGGTCCGAAGGTTTCAATCACAGAAAATCCCTGGGTGTAATTTTAATCTACAGCAAAATGAAAAATAGAAAAATGTGAATTATATTGTTTGGTATTTTCAAATTTTAACGAGGAATTTAAAACAGTTTTTATTATCGATTTCAGATATTAAATAGAGCCTTCTTTAGATGACTTTCTTTCGTACAGGTGGAACAGATAAAAAATAACCAGGAGACAAATAACAAGGCGACAGATAACGTGGTTCTGCTATACAATTTTATCACAGTTTTTCGTCATAACAAAAGTTTACCGAGGGTTTCCATTTATTTCGTTGAGGCAAGACTGGCAAACTCATTTCCTTCCCGGGTTGTCAAGTATTTTGTATCTGACGAAAGAGAAGAATCGTAAGATACTTTATTCTCACATGCCTCCCTCTTATCTGTCAAGATCGTGCGTGGAAACTTTAAGCGAAAAGTTTCACACTTTCGAGCTGTGGGCATCGCTAGACGAGGAAACTTTTTGACTCTTCTAGCTGTAAAACTCGGCAGAATTTAGAGAAAAGTTTAGGTACTCAATTGTGATATTCATAACAGGGTGCGATGTATGATAATGTACCCTAGAGCGGGAGTAGACTCATTTTTGTTCAGGACTTTGTGGAGCTTAGTGGGAATTCAAAAACGATAAAATTACTGAAATTTTCTTAACTACCGACGACTAATGCGAGCGAATAATTTACAAAGATTCCCTGCTATCTTCCTGCAAATTTGAATAAAGAACAGCCACTCTCATGAATTTCGCACTCGATTTTAAGTCAAAGTGCATTTCGTATGTATTTGAGTAAATTTAATTTTTCTTGTTATCAAGTGAGACTAGCATCACTTAAGCTAATTGAATTTCTTAAAGTTATTTAAAAATCGTCAAGTTTCTTCTCAAATTATGAATAATTAGGATATTCTGTCTATGAAGTAAAATTTTTGTACAATTTTAAGTTCAATTTCATTTAAGGAAACGTTACAATATTATTATTCTTCATGGAAATTTTGTTATTTTGCAATCACAGGAAGTTTAAATTTCTTTATATTTTTGATGGAACACTTTGTGTCCTCTTTAAGCCTTCATAATGAACATAAAGTAAGAATATAACTTCAGTGAAAGCGCATAAAAATTTCAGTAAATATATCGTTATAACCGTTATTGTAAAATTATCGAGCCTGCTACTTCATTTTGTATAGTGAAACGGCCACAGTGAAATGCAAAATTGCTTTAGTAAAATTCAATAAAATCAGACCAAAAAAATTGATACTAATATTTCAAAAAGTTCATGAGTTATAGTTTTTTAAAATAATTTAAACGTCATATAAAAGAATTTTATTATTTTTTAAGATTAGTTAATTTTCTAGATAATGATGACAATACAATTTTTACCACGTAGAAGCAACTCTTCGTTTTTCAACAGCTCTTCAAATTCCGTTTCACACATTTTTCGTTCTTTTTTCTCCATCTTTGCAAAGAATGTTTGCCTGCTCAAGTATTCGCAAGTTTGCGAAAACATCCAATTTCTCGTAACCTGCTTAAAAACGAGCGCTTTTTGAATTTTTCGAATTCCTGATAGTACCTATACATAATAGGGTCGAAACGAAAAAGAAAATGAAGAAAAGTTCACTTTGAAGAAAAAAGTGAAATTCTACTCGCTCCGAAATGTTCCATTTGGGACTTGCTCTGTTCTCCACCGTTCGCGAACATAAAGTGAGAGTTTCCAAGTTTTCTTTCAACGGGCTCAAATGCTGATAGTTCCTGTGATACACTGGGAACATCCCAGAATGCATTCGACGATACGTAAAAGTTGAAAACTTAGAAATCGAGAAGGAAAAAGAGCTTTTATAAAAGGCAAAGTTCGATTTCTAGGCATTTAAAATGGACGGTATAGATACAAATTTAATTTATTTTCCCTGGGGCAACAGAAAATTGCAGTTTTGATTGAAGCAAGCGTTGGGGTGAAACATTTATTGATTTCATGCATTGCATAAAAAATGTCGGTATGTAAAATCGAGAAAAATTTAAACTTTTTGTGTCTATATACCTAACAATATTTTCCTTAAAGAATTCATTTTTTTCAAGCAAAATACTATCTGCAATTCAAATAAAAATAACTTTTCGATTATACAGATCGGCGGAAAATTTGAGTTAGACTCTGTCGACGTCGCGACAGGGTAGAAACTTTTAATTAACATCTCATATTTATTCATAATCTTTGAGGTTGGTGGCAACTTGACTCACTCGATGGAATGTCTCATGAGTCCACGATAATGCAAGATTTCTCTAGAGTTGTAAAGAGGTAGGCAATATTATCCCTAGAATTTATTAGAATTGTTTTTTATATCATAAATATAAATAAAGTATTTTTTTATTCTCTTTTAAATAATAGAAACTTATCGTATCATTCCAAAACGTGTTATGAAATCTATAAAAAGCGCGCTTTTAAAAATTAAAATTAGAAATAGAAGAAGATTGTATGTCGATGATTTCGACTTGTATTGCAAATTTAAAAATCGAAAATTCTCATGAATTCTTAGGTAACTCTTGATTTCTCTTGCCTGCGAAAACTTTTAGCCTGTTTCGTTCGTGATAAGGCTATAAGGCATTCGGGATAATCCCTTCTTTATATGTAGTTGCCTCTCTCTTTCTGCTCTTTGGCTCGGTTCTTTTCTCGCTCGCGCACGTCTCGCGTGAAAATTTGAATTTAATCTCACCAAAGCTTAACAGTTGCGTTACGCCGCCTAGGTCATTTGCATACGTGCATGCTGGTGGAAACTTTACCCGTGGAAATGTCTTTATACTCGGTGGGCGAGAAAAAGCACTTGCGCTAATTACTCCCAGCACGCTATTCCTTGTTTCACATCTAGTAATGTAGGTAATGACTACGCTTGCAACTCTCCATGGCGCTTCGCGCTCGATCATTACGCCTTGTTTTATCTTACTCGGATGCACACGCTCTTAAGCGGATTGATAACAACTTGAGTGCTCTAAACAATTAATTTCTTCTTCCCACTCGACAGCTTTTTACTTTTTTAAATCAGTATTCGAAAAGGTTTTAAAATATATGTAACACATCATATTTTTAAAAATATAAATAATTGTTAGCCATTTGAAAAGTAAATATTCAGTTAAATGATTGAAAATACATTTTTGAGTGATAACTAAAATGTGTGGCTGTTAGCTCACGAAAGGATAAAAAATGAATTATTTCATAATACAAAGTGCGCTTCCATTTCCAAATGAATGCAACTGCTTTGTTCGATACGGCTTTAATATGCTTGAAATGCGTGCCTCCTATTCATGAATGGTAAACATTAACTTGATTTATATTTGCTGTATTTTGTAAAAAGCTTTGATAACCAGTCCGCCTTATTCGCGAATATAACTGGATCCTTTGAAACTCGCATTGGAGCCAGTCTTTTACATGAATGATGAAAAGACCCGCCCAGTATACAATTTCACCTATTCCCGTTTGCAACATCCATTTTATCGAAAAAAGGGAAATTTTTCAAATTCTTAGACTTTCTTTTCGAAATGTGCGAGCATGTTTACTAGAAAATTTGAATACTTAAAAGGATCGTTTAAGCCCGTGGCTTAACGCTGCACAGTAGGGCCTAATTTACGAGGCAAGGATTACAAGTTTGTACGTATACAATTGCGTTGCAGGCCCTCGGTTTCTATCCGTATCCTACCCTCGATTCTCCTAATTTACGTAATCTCGTTTACCAAAGTATTTTACACATCCTGAGCCAGAAAGAGGGTCTGCGGACGGCACAAACAAAATTCTTCTGCAATTTAACTCCGTCTTTCTCTGAAAATGTTGTCTTAAATCTACGCCAAGCGCCATAAGCGGACGGAAATTGCAGCAGATAAATACTATGTTTTACTGAACTTTATTCTTCGTTTAAGTGAGAGAGCATTTTAACACCGTTTGCAGAAAATAGCATAAAGTATTATATATTAGTTTCTGGAAGCTCAAACGTCGATTCATTCAATTTTTCATAATTTTGCAGACCTTCCTCATTTACTGGTTTCAGTATCATGAAAGATTGATGGCGGTTGAAATCAATGAAGAACTTGGTTCCTATCGAAGCTTAAAGACGCGATAAAATTTTCATATTGACGTACGACAGCGCGTGATCCGAGTGCCGAAGTTATCGAGTCACAGGAGCCATCACGTCCCAGACAAATTTCATTTGCGTCTGAGCACGCGCCCGATTATTTTCATCCCCTGGTTCTTCAATCGGCCCTTCCTTGGCAGTCACCTTTTGTTCCCAAGCTGCTCTGTGCCGATTGAATCTTCAGTGCCCGGAATTCAATTGGTCTCCGACCTGCTCAAGCTCTCCATTTGATCTTATTCTCACGGAGCTTTCTCGTCGCGAAGGAACTTGATGCCAACGTGGACGTATAGACCTATATACGAGAAAGCAGTCCGTTTCGCTTATTATTTCTGACTGGTCTTCCAAGCATTCGTATTGCTTGGTTTCTAAGTTTCTACTCAAAATGACATAAGGGATGGTGAAAAATGCACTAAGAAATTCCCTCCATCAAAGAAATTCAGGATAAACTCTCAAAAATTATCAGGAGTCAAATGTTAAAAATGTTGTGCTAAATTATTATAAATCATTATTATTTCAAAGTTTGAAGGATTTCAAATCTTACATCCGGTCATTTGAAACCCTCAAATAATCTTTAAAGATGATTGCTGAAAAGTTAATTAAATTCGAAAGTACAGGAACACCTCTCAAAAAATAAAACAATTCAGCTTTTGTAAATTCACTTTTAGCTTTTTAGGCTTTTTCACTTTTACCATAGTGCACTTTTTAACTAATTATTTGACACAAAAGAGTGGGATGAGCATGATGTAACAACAGGGGAGGGGAAAATAAGAAAGAATGACCACTCTAAAACAAAGGCGAGGGATTCAAATGGGTTAAATTAGCATTCAGGATACAGCACTTTACGTGCTTGTAGAAAAAAGTGTTTAGAAACGTTCTGAATAATGCTGAATAATGCATAATGCAAACACGTACATACTGCATTATCCTGGAACCTTGTTGACTGAGAAAGAATACTGGAACCGCTTACGAAATTTAGAAGAAGGTTTCTCTATAACCTTACATTTTACACTGCTCCTTAAGTTTTGCAACTGCCTGATGTAATTTTTAAATTCTCATCTATTTTATTTTTTAACTTTTAATTATTTTTAATTTTTCATAAAGCAGACACGTGTTTTGTGCAAGATTCGAAGCTTTTTAATTACACTCATCGGTGGATCTAGAGTCGGGCTCGGGGGTAGACGGTCCTCGACTCAATGCTATTCGAGCGAGCAGTCTTCAGGACCGCATATATAGTCTCTGAACGTACAAAAGTAAATGCGCAGAGAGTC
>JBAGKK010519730.1:0-13336 GCA_037177015.1 Euceroptres primus
AAAATTCGAAAATGTGATTTTGTAAAAGCAGAAATTGTCCTGGACTTAAAAATGGTTTGGCCAATATAAAACTCGCTAGATAGTTTCCTTATAAAAACATAAATTTTTAAAAAATGTTTTAAAAAATTAAAAATATGGGTTTTTCAATGTAATCGATCTTTTTTAAATTGAATTCTGTAATCATAAAATTGCGATTTCAATGAAAGACCCATCTTTTTAATTTTATCAAATATATTTTAAAAATGCATGTTTACAGCAGGAAACCATCCAGCGAGTTTTTTGTTGGCTAAACCATTTTCGAGTCCAGGACAATTTCTGTTTTTACAAAATCACATATTCGAATCTTTCTCACAAACGATGCAAGATATCATAAAACATTAAGAGGTCTTTTGCGTAGAAAATTTTTTGAGCATAAAACTTTTTTGTTGATATTTTTTTGTACGTGCCGTCAGTTGTAAGAAAAATGCGAAAATTCGATTTCTATAAAAAAAATTCTCCTGTTCACAAAAGTAGTTGAGCCCGCATGAAACTTATATATTTTTTTCATCATATGAGTATCAATTTAGCAAAAAAATTTGGACAAAAAACAAAGTGGGGTTTTTGAGAAAATCGTCTTTCAATTTTTTCAGAAAAAACCGTCGCCATTTTGCGAATTTTCAATATTTTTTTAAATTTTCTGGCGGATTTGGAAAGAGGCCAATAAAAGTCATCATGATCAGGAAAAAAAACTCAAATTGAGTCTAAAATGATAAAAGTTTAAAGAAAAATACTGTGTTAAAAAAAAGAAGCCTAAAATTCAAATACTCATATAACTTCGCGAAAACGTATTTTTTCTCAAAACGGTAAAATACGTATCTTCTTATTTCCTTTGAAAAACAACATATTTCATAGACGACCGATTCTGTAACTTGAAGTTACACTGCCTGCCTGACTTGAAATGGATTCGGTAATAAGCATTGACATTTTTTAAAAGAAATGAGATCACAGAGTGTTATTATTAAACGATATATGTTTTACATTTATCGTACTAACATTTATACAATAATAAGTTTTATTTAGTTACTCAGTTTTTTAATCTCTTCATCAATGACTTCTGCATTTTTTCGTGCATGTTCTAAAAAAATTTTTTAAATTCCCGGTCATTTCCCGGTTTTCCCGGTTTCCCAGTCCAGTATGCACCCTAACGACAGTTTTTTGTACGATGTTTGACCTTAGGGCAGAATAATCAAGAAAAAAAATATTCTAAAAATATGTTCATTAGTTATTATACAGTTATACAAAGACTTACCTTTAAAATTGTTTCGTCATTTTAAAATCATAAGATATTTCTTTAAAAAATATATTTTTTTAAATTTATTTTACCGTTAAAATAAAATTGTAAAAACTAAATTTTGTCATGTTGAGCTAAGTATTTTAAGACATTAAAGGTTTCGTAAAGTTTTCATATATATTAAGAAAGCATATTAGGTCAAGTTAATAATTTTGCGGCTTTTTCTCATTAAATATTTCAAGACTTCATTACATGTATTTGAAGTCTTTCTTTTAGGTGTCAATTTTTCTAAAGAAAAATCAACTCAAACCTCCTAATAGCCAGTCGCCAGCGAAACCAAATCGTGAAGTCGGGCGAGCTCGGGCTTGTGCTCGTGCACTTTCGGCTTTACACGAGACTGGTCTCCGCAACGCGTAACAGAGCCGACTCACCGACACGCTACGTTTGAATGTGTTTCTCCTAGATGGGAAAGTGGTGGGGGCTGAAAAAATCCCACGTTCTGGAGACACTGATTGTTGGGGTGCATCTTAATTGTGTTCATTTCATGAGCACTGTGCTTCCTCATAAAGCTTGTACTTTTAACAATTTCCTAATTAAGTTGATTCATATTTCATTATTGAAAAGAGTTTTAAACATCGTAATTTTTGGATTATAGAATAGAAAAGGAATGAAATAAAAAAAGGTTTGTAATAGGTCAATTGATTCGCCTCGTCAAAAGGAATAAACTTGGTTCTTACAATATTGCTATATTCCCAAAATTGAAGAACTTTTTCTGATACGAACTTAAAATAATTTAATTTTATTACATACTAGCAATATTATACGCGCGCTAACACTTTTAAGACCCGAGAAAAAAGGATAGACATAACTCCAGGATAGACAGTACTCCATACATGGAGATAAAGTGCACGGCAAACAAGCTGTGGCGTAAATTAGACTTTTTTCTTGGGTACAGTTCAGGTATATTGCAGGTCAGCCAGCATCAATTAAGAATGCCAGTAATCTGAGCAGAAAAAAGGAACGATTGCAAAAATGCCAAATATCCACTTTTTGGAAAGAGTGGCCCACGAAATAAATCGTGGCTTTCTCAGTAATTGAAATTTTCAACTTTTTTTTTGTTCCGGAAGTTTAATAAGTGAGCCTCCTTGTTACTCCTTGTTAAATATATCAGGGCTTTCTCAATAATTAAAATTTTCAATTTTTCTTTGCTCCGAATGTTTAATAAGAGTCACCTTATTACAAAAAAAAGTTTATCGGATCACAACGTTTGCAAAAATGCCAAACCGCTTTTTAAAAAAAAGTGGCCTATGAAATAAATCAGGGCTTTCTCAATGATTAAAATTTTGTACCTTTCTCTGCTTCAGGTGTTTAATAAGAGTCTCCTTGTCAAAAAAAAAGTGAACCGGCTCGCAGGATCAATTAAAAATATTCGTCAATTTAGAAAAAAGGAACGACGCACACTAGGAGGAAATGCATTTTTTTCGTTCAAAAAAGCCTACAGCCTTCAATTTTGCCCCGATTTGCAATTTCAAAAAAAAATTAAAGTGCGCTAAATTCTAAAGAGCATGCTAGTAAGAGATTTTGGCATTTTCGTCTGTTTATTTATTATATGTTTACTCAAAGTATGAGAAAATCGAGATATTTCACAAAATAATTATTTACTCTTCAACAACGGTTCGCATATAATGCAAATCATCCTTAATCAACGCAACGGGACTCCCAGAATACAAATAATTTGAATATTGCATGGTTTATTTATTATAAACAAATTAAATTAACAAATAGCCAAAAATTATAATTTTTGTTAAAAACAATTCTTTCTTCGCTAAAAATGCTTTAAATTATTGTAAGAGTGATTGTCAGTCACAATTTCTATAAAACATTAACAATTATAATTGTTATAAACAATTTTTATGGAAAAATTTGGAATTTGTGGTTTTTTAAATTTCGGATTTCCCTTCATCTGAATTGATGCAGATCTTCTTTAAAATAACATATACGTTCAATTATATTTGTTAAAATATAACAATTGTTAATTTTGTAAACCAATTAAATAAATAAATTCAAAACTTTGGCACTTTGGTATGGAAAAGAATTTTTGCACTAAAACTGCTTTAAATTTTTGTGAGAGATTTGCAGTCACTATTTCTATAAAAAATTAACAATAAACAATTGTTATAATAAATGTTATAATAAATCAATTTTGTAGCGACAAAAATCGCAAATTAAACGACTACAAACAAGAGAACGAATGGAGCAAAAAATTACGGAACTTTCTTAATGAAATTCCTTAACTGATGATTATATTGGTAATGTTTAATATATTAGATGAATTCTAGAAGTACATAAGTGAAGAACTGAAAACAAATGAAAACGAAAAAATATTAAACTTTTAACACAAAAAACCGAAAAATATAATCGTAGTCGCTTAAAGACGAAAGAAAACAATACAGCATCAGCACCAGCAGCATACTTATTCCACATGAAAATGGTTTCTATTGTAAACCAGTTTATATCCTCAGCTATCTAGCGGTAATCGTTCGAAGCTTTAGAAACAAATGAAAGCGAAATTAGCGATTTTCACTTATTAACAGCTAACTTTACTCCATCGAAGTTTAAGGATACAAGAAGGTTTTTTTTAATATACGAAAATATCTTAATATTTGAAATTAAATAATAATGTTTAGTTGTTTAAAAAATTATTTTAAATAATGTTTTATTATGGTTGGTCATTAACTTAAACTCTCAATACCCTATTGAGCAGTTTTATTGCGAAGGACAATTTTTCCTATGTGAAAATGCAAAAATTTTGGAATATTTCTTTCAATTGTCTATAACGATCTTTATTGTCAATTTTTCATAGAAATTTGAACTACTAATCCCTCGCACAAAAACTTAGCAGATCAGTTTCAGTGCAAAAAAATTCTTTTCCAGGCCAAAGTGCCAAAGTTTTGAATTTATTTATTTAATTTGTTTACAAAATTAACAATTGTTGTATTTTAACAAATATAATTGAACATATGTTATTTTCAAGAATATCTGCATCAACTCAGATGATGAAGGGAAATCCGAAATTGAATAAACCACAAATTCCAAATTTTTCCACAAAAATTGTTTATAACAATTATAATCGTTAATGTTTTATAGAAATTGTGACTGACCATCACTCTCACAATTATTTAAAGCATTTTTAGCTAAGAAACAATTTTTTTCAACAAAAATTACAAAATTTGGCTATTTGTTAATTGAATTTGTTTATAATAATTGAACCATACAATAATCAAATAATTTTCATTCTGGGAGTCCCCTTGCGTTAATTGAAGATGATTTGCATTATATGAATACCGTTGCTGAAGGGCAAATAATTATTTTATGAAAAATCTCGATTTTCTCATACTTTGAGTGAACGTATAACAAATAAACAGACGAAAATACCAAAATCTCTGATCAGCATGCTCTTTAGAATTTAGCGCACTTTAATTTTTAAAACAATAATTGTAAATCAGAGAAAAATAGACGGCTGTAGACTTTTTTAAACGAAAAAAATGAATTTCCTCCCAGTGTGCGACGATTGCAAAAAAAATTACCGGCCGACAGGATCAATAAAAAAAATCAGTTGACTTAGAAAAAGGCAACAACAGTGGCAAAAATGTCAAATTTATAATTTTGGGAAGAAGTGACCCACGAAATAAATCAGGTCTTTCTCAGTAATTAAAATTTTCCACTTTGGATTGCTCTGTTTGTCTCTTTATTACAAAATAAATTTACCGGCCGACAGAATCTATTATAAGAATCAGTTAACTTAGAAAAAAGCAACAACGATTGCAAAAATGCCAAATTTCCACTTGATGGAAAAAGTGGCCCACGAAATAAATCTGGGCATTCTCAATATTTAAAATTTTGTACTTTTCTTTAATCCAGATGTTTGATAAGACTCACCTTGATACAAAAAAACGTTTATCGGATCGCAGGATCAACTAAAAATATAAGTTTACTTAGAAAAAGGCAACAAGGGTGGCAAAAATGCGAAATTTCGACTTTTGAGAAAAAGTGGCCCACGAAATAAACCAGGGCTTTCTCAATAATTAAAATTTTGTTAAAAAAATAAAACTAACTAAATTAAAACTTTTCTTTGCTCCTGATGTTTGTCAAAAGTCTCCTTGTTACAAAAACACGTTTACTGGACCGCACGATCAATTAAAAATATCAGTTAACTTAGAAAAAAGCAACAATACGAAAATTCCATATTTTCACTTTTTGGAAAATGAGGCCCACGAAATAAATCAGGGCTTCCTCAATAATTAATATTCTGTACTTTTCTTTGCGGAAGATGTTTGCTCAGAGTCTTCTTGTTACAAAAAAATGTTTATGGGACCGCAGAATCAACTAAAAAAAAAGTTAACTTAGAAAAAAGCAACGACGGTTGCAAAAATGCCAAGTTTTCACATTTTGGAAAAAGTGACCTATGAAATAAATCTGGGTTTTCTCAATAATGAAAAATTTCCACTTTTTATTGTTGGGCATGTTTGACACGAGTCTTCTTACAAAAAAATTTTTCCAGCCTACAGTACCTATTAAAAGTATCAGTTAATTTAGAAGAAAGCAACCAAGGTTGCAAAAATTCCAAATTTACATTTTCTGCTAAATAAATATATTATTTTCTAAAAACTATTAAAATTGTCCATTTTGCCCATTTTGAAGTGAAGGCGCGAACTGCAGCCAATCAACGTCGTCCGTTTTGAAGCACGCGCAAAACTAGAGTATCACTGTCTGTTTTTTTAACTGCACTTTAGTTCTTCATCAGATGGAATCACATTTTTTGTCAACTCGAAAAAAGTGTCCAGGAGACATGGTGAAGTACAATTTGGAATCTGCAGTTCAACTATTTTAGCCGGAATGCCTAAATAATGTAAAACCTGTAATTCATAAGGCAAATATATGAAAACTAAAGTAAATAAATGCGAAATAAAAATAAATAATAAAAGGTACAAAAATATAATAAATAAAATAAAATAAATGAAATAAATAAATGAAAAATATAATAAGTAATAAATAATTTTCTAAAGTTTATTTACAATATGTTTGTGTGTCTTAATATAGAGAATAACCTTTTTTATCATCAAAGCTTAATTTGGTATTGACTCACCTTTACGTAATAGACTCCATTCATGGAAAGAAGTTCTATAATAACAGCACTTGTAAACTCTGGCAAATGTGGCTTCACTACCTTAAGAGCAGTCAAAACTGCATGAACATTGATATCGTGACTACTATATAAAAATATCTTGCGTTTTTTTTCGGCAGTGCCATTTCTCGCAGCGGCCATTTCTTCAGAAATTTTACGAACAAGTGCTCCTGTTAATTAAATGAAATAAGTAAAAATATAAAATAAATAAACCCATATCATAAATAAAATAAGTCTAAGTTTTTCTGTTTTTTACTTCTAAATCCCTTTTTTAATTCCCTGCTTTGCATGTTTTGCAATGTTTTCAACATTTTATTCCTTATTATGTATTTTCCTTTTACCTTTCCTTCTTTTAATTACCCGCATTTATACCTTCTTTAACTCTCATTGTCTGCTCCTAATTTCCTTTTCTAACTTTTTTCAGGTCTTTATTTTACTTTTTTTTGGAATATTTTTACGTTCAAAGAATAAAAATTGAAAACGGTTATGATTGCTTAGTAAAAGTAATTGAAGGAGCGAAAAGAAATAACCTGAAATTGATGGAAAAAAAATGGAAACAGAAATTGAAGTAGAAATGTGAAGGAAATATGTTAAATAAAATGGAAATAACGAAGAAGTAAAAGGCGAGGAAGAAGAGGAAGAAGAAAAAGAAGAGTAGAAAGAGTAAGAAAAGGGAAAAGAGGTAGAAGAGGAAGAGGAGGTGTTGAAATAAAAAAAAAAGAAGAAGAGAAGGTGAAGAAGAAACAGAAGATGAAGAAGAGGATGAAGAGGAAGAAGAAAAGGAGGTGGAGGTGACGAAAGAAGAATAGGAAGAGGAAGTGGACAAGGGAAGGAAAAATAAGAAGAATAAGAAGAGGAAAAAGAAGAAGAGGTGGAGGAGGAGGGGAGGAAAAAAGGGATGGAAAAATGAGGTAAAGCTGGAGGAGCAGGAAAAGGAAAAAGAAGACGAATAAGGAGAATAAGAAGAGGAAGAAGGGGAAACGGTGAAGAATTGCGTGATAGAGGGTCGAAGCAAAAATAAGAAAAGCTCGAAGAGCAAAAAAAGGTGAGGAAGAAGAAGAAAAGAAGGTGGAGAAAGAACAGGAAAAAGAAAAAGAGAACGGAGAGGAGGTGGAAAAAAGAAGTAGAAGAAAAGTGAGAAGAGGAAAAGGAGGTGAAGGAAGAAGGAAAGGAAAAAGAAGACAAATAAGAAGAAGAGAAAAAGAAAAAGAATGAGGAGAAGGAGGAGGTGGAGGTGGAGCAAAGAGAAGAAGAAGAGGAGGAAAAGGAGGTGAAGGTGGAGGAAGAACAAGAAAAGAAGATGAGGAGGAGAAAAAGGAGGTGGACGAAGAAGAATAAAAAGAAGAAGAGAGGAGAAGGGGTAGAAGAAGAAGAGGGAAAAGAGGAAAAGGAGGTAGTAGAGGTGGCATAAGAGCAGGAGAAAGAAGAGGAAGAGAACGAGGAGGAGAAAAAGGAGATATAGGATGAAGAACTAGAAGGAACGGCTGAGGTGGAGGTGGTAGAAGAAGAAGAGAAAGAAGAGGAGGAAAATGACGAGGTGGGGGAAAAAGAAGAGCCATAAGAGGGAGTAGAGAGAGAAGAGGGAGAAGAGAGAGAAAAGGAAAAAAAATGGAGAAATAAAAGGAAAAAGGAAAAAAAGAGGAGGAGGTGGAGAAGGAGGAGAAGGACGAGGAGAGCGAGAAGGAGAACAAGAAAAGGGAAAAGAGTGCAAAGAGGAGGAGAATGACGAGGTGAGGGAAAAAGAAGAGCCAGAAGATGGAGTAGAGAGAGAAGAGGGAGAAGAGAGAGAAAAGGAAGAAAAGTGGAGAAATAAAAGGAAAAAGAAAAAAGAGGAGGAGGTGGAGGAGAAGGACGAGGAGAACGAGGGGGAGAACAAGAAAAGGAAGAAGAGTGAAAAGAGTGTGAACAGAGAGTGGAGGAAGAGAAAGTGGAAGTGGAGGAACAAGAAGAAGAAAAAAAAAGAAAAACAAGAAGGGGAAGAAGAAAAGAAGAAGAAGAGAAGCAGGAAGAGAAAGTATAAAAGGAGCTTCTTTGAATCTTATTCAAATCTTATTCAAATCTTATTTCTCACTTCTCTTTAATCATTTTAAACTTTTAAAACAAGGAAGTCTTACCTCCATTCTGTCTCTTGAGCTTATCGTTGTAATTCATGATATTAAAAGTTTCTAAAGTTGAATCCCAGAGAACAGGGAGGACTTTATAGGACCAATCTGGTACTTCTAAGTGCATAAAATCTAAGCATATAATATTACAATAAAGTGTGTAAAGATCAAATATATCAGTCATGTTCCACCCAGTCAAATATGTCAAGTCTTTCATTACACCATCAAATCTTGCCAAACTTTGAGTAATATGAGGCATTTTTTTTACTCTTTCATGCTCCTGTTTGTATCTAGATAACAGAAAATTAGCATTAAATTATTTGTATTTTGATTCCATGTTTACAATGTTCTTATTTTAATGAGACTATTTCCAAATCAGTTCAAAATATAATTAATATTAATAATAATAGTAATAATGTGATAAAAGATATTAATCTCTAATAGTAAAAGCTTTAGTATACGATCTACTTTACCGATAATGAGTAAAGTTGCTCACGTTCGGTAGTAGTTATCACTAACAATTTTTAATTATTTATTTGCATTGAATTAAAATATACTTAATTATAATAATAATAGTAATAACGTGGTGAATTGAAAAATTGATATTCATAATTTTATAAAAGAGATTAATCTCTGATAGTAAAAGCTCGTGCAGAAAATCTACTTTACCAACCGTGAGTAATATATCGAAAATCACTATGACAGAATTTTTAGTTAATTATCGTCATTATAATAATATGATAATAATGTGAAAATATTGCTTACGAATTACATATGTATATTCTTTGGAATAACTCATCCTGGGGTTCAGGAACGTAATTTGTGGGAATTGGTTGCCAGTTCAAATCAGCCTTCCATTTTTGTCGGGAATTTGGAGGATATAATCCTGAGAGGACAAGTTGTAAAGTCATTTTTGTTCGATCATAATCAGTACTCCGAGCATAAACCTCGTCTGGAATGTAAGTGGTTCCCAAATATTTCATATATTTTCTTCGTAATATTTGTCCAAGTTGATAAGACCTCCTTTTGCCTTCCTAAAAATCAAAAATCAAATTTCTAAATGTTCCACAGTTTTAAGGAGTATTAATAAATTAAAAGTCTTTACAACAGAGACTAATGAATATTAATTAATTATTATAAACTCAGAGATAATTTAATGTGTGTGCTTGTCAGTGTGCTAGGGCGTTAGAGTGTTATAGCGTGGTAGTGTTAGAGTGTTGAAATGTTGGCGTGTTAGAGTCTTAGAGAGTTGAAATGTTGGTGTGCTAGAGTGTTGTAATGTTCGCGTGTTAGAGTATAAGCGTGTTAGTTTTAAGAGTGATAGTGTGTAAGAGTATTAGCACATTAGAGTGTTAGTGCGTTAAAGTGTTAGTTTGTTAAAGTGTTAGTGTGTTAGAGTGCTAATGTGTTAGAGTGTCAGTGTGCTAGAGTGTTAGGGCGTTGTAGTGTTAGAGTGTTGAACTTCGGTGTGCTAGAGTGTTGAAATGTTAGCGTGTTAGAGTTTTAGAGTAGTAGTGTATTAGTAAAGTGTGTTAGGTTTTTAGAGTGTTAGTGTGTTAGAGTGTTATTACATTAGAGTGTTAGTACGTTAGAGTATTAGTCTGGTAGTGCATTAGTTAGAGTGTTAGTACATTAGAGTGTTAGTGTGTTAGTAAGTTAGTACATAAAAGTGTTAGTATGTTAGTGTATTAGTACATTAGAGTGTTAGTGTGTTAGTGTGTTAGTACATTAGAGTGTTAATGTGTCTAAGTATTAGTGTGTTAGAGTGTTAGGACGTTGTAGTGCTAGAGTGTTGGAATGTTGGCGTGTTAGGGTATTAGTGTAGTAGCGTGTTCGGTTTTTAGAGTGTTAGAGAGTTAGTATGGTAGAGTGTTAGAGTTCAAGTGCATTATAGTGTTAGTGTGCTAAAGTGTTAGTGTGTTGGAGTTTTAGTATGTTAGAGTGTTAGTGTATTAATGTGTTATATGTAATACAGTTCATATAAATTTGTTTATTATCTATTAATACAGTTTTGTTATATTAAATTTTTTTCTTATTTTATGGAAATTAATTATAAAACCTACATTTGTCAATCCTCCCACTCCTGCTGGAAGATAATCATTACTTGTATAACGAATACGAGGATATATAATATCAGGAGTACGATCTCCATGCCTAAAAACCTGTGGGTACATAAATTAGTGATAATTAATTGATAAGAAAAACTGATTTATACGGGAGAAATTCACACACTTTTTTTTATCATCCTAATTGTCTGGGTAAAACCTGCCTCACAATTTAGGTCAAGATCAAAAAAATTAAATTAAATTTAAATCTATTTGTTTAAAATTTATAATTTATTAATTAATTTATTTATTTATATAAAATCAATGTTGATTATAACTTGGACAAAAACAGAATGTAATTGGGACGGAAGTTGGGTTTGAAAATTTGATTTTATCAATATTTATGAATCAATAATCAGTACTGTTTTATGTAATCGAAGTTTTAAATTGAATAATCAAAATCTGCTGACACACTTTCAAAATAATACACTAAAAAAAAAACTAGAAAAATTCTGGTTAAATATGCCCTTCCTCTTTTTCTGGTTAAAGTAACCAGAATTCTGGTCATCAGAAATTCTAAACAATTAGAATTCTGGTTACTTTAACCAACAAAAAAAAAAATAGTAAGCGCATTTTTAACCATAATTCCGGTTAACTCAGCTAGACATTTTTTTGTCTGTACTTCAAAAAATTATTATTATTAAAACCCTTATTATTAATAAAATATTAAAATTTGCAAGGATCAAAGTTTGTTCAACTTAGTTTCTAATAATCTTGAAAGTTAAGCAGTTTTTATAAATAAATTTTTAACAAATAATTAATTTTAAAAAATGGAACTTCTTTTGTATTTTCATTTTTATTATTTATATATATATAATGTAACTTTTGATACAACACTGATGTAACGTAGAGTAGAGATTTAATAATCAGGTTGAATTTTTTCGCTGATAAGAGTAAAAGTGATTGATTTATCGCAAATGATTAGGTGACAAGTGCGAGAATGATAATAGAAAAAAAAATTAAAAAGTCTTCTTGCAAAATTTAAACTTTTTTATACCTATTAAATTAAATATTAAATTGAAAAATAAATTAAATATTAAATTAAATATAAATTGAAGTAGTAAATTAAATATTATATTTAAAAATAAATTAAATGTTACATTAAATAATTATCTTAATGTCTATCAAATTAAAATAATAAATTAAATAATAATTTAAATAATGAATTAAATATTAAACAAAATATCAATTGAAAAAATTTTTTTGAATAGATTTTAATTTGCAAGATTTAAGTCTTATATTCTCATTGTCACTAAAAAGAGTTTGAAAACTCAAAAAATTTTAGATTAACTTCTAATTTCTAAAATTGTTCAGAAAAACGTCCTTATTCCCTATCATTGTAATCAAACAAACAAAAATTATTAAAAATTGACTAATATCTTTAACCTCAAGACAATTTAAATTCATTTCAAAATTATTTAAGTTGATTTGAGTAATCTTTTTAGTATTTTTATCAATATTATTTATTAGTAAATAATCAATAATTTTGTGATTTTTTAGCAAAAAATTCTATAATATTTACCTACCTACTTTAAGATACACTTCATATATAATTTTTTACGTAATTCGAGTTTAAAGATTTATTTTTTAATTTATTTGAAACTGTACTGTTTTTCATATTTATTACTGCTCATAAAATTTAGAATTTTAATTTGTTAACTTTTCTGAAAAGCCTGTGGGATTTTCTGAAACACTTATACTTTTGTACCAAAATAAAGGAATCTTTTGGGTCAAAATATAAATTGTATTTTGACTCGAAATAGTCAGAAATCTCTAATAACTTTCTTTTTAGAAATTTCTGACCTTTTTCCTAAAATCTAGAAATGTCTAGAATTGCTATAAAATCAAAATAATCCATTTCATGTGTTTTACAGACATTTTTATTTGTAAAAATCAGACTGTACCTGAAATCGAGATTGTTTTGATTTCTTTTCTTTTGGAAAAAATATAAAAATTATTTTTTTAAATATTAGAGAACTTAAAATTCTATTTATACAACTTTTTGTCATGTTTAAAAAAATGGAAATTAGAATAATTCTTTTTCTAAATGCGTTAATTTTCCAGCAAATGATTTGGTTTTTTTTTTATCAGATATAAAAATTATCTGGAAAACACTTGAAATGGAATTTTTATTATTATTATTTTTTTAAAGTCGAAATCAATACTGTTGATAAAAAATATTTAAAAACTCAAAGTCGTTTGAATTTCAAATAATGTTTTATAAGTTAAAGAAAAAAAACAGGAAAAAATAAGATTTAAAATAAAATGAAAAATTCAAGTTTTTTATTTTAAATATAATTTTGAATAAAATACAGATTTTATGACAAACTTATAGTCGAAATCTGAAAATGCATGTTTTTTGTAAAATTAAATAATTTTAATTCCTTTGCTTCAACTATTGGACTGAAATAGTGGAAACCAATTAAATCTTTTTCTTTAAATGATAATTTCTGTAGAATATTTTTTCATTATATAGATATTTAATTAAAATAGTCAATAATCAAGTAATAATAATAATTGATTAATACCTATAAATATCATATATTTTTTTTTGTAAATAGTAAAATTTTATATTTTGAACTCTAACAATGGAAACCGCACAATGACGAGCTACATGCTCTTTACGGTTCACCTAATATTGTAAGAGTAATGAAAGCAAGGAAGCTTAGATGGG
>JBAGKK010519741.1:0-13335 GCA_037177015.1 Euceroptres primus
CAGTATTTTATACCACGAGAGCCGAAAAATCATGTCAAAGTTGAGATTTTGAGGTTAGAGTGGTATAAAATATTTTTCACTCGTGACAAAAATCAAACAGAAATAGTTCATACGACCCTGATTTGTTTACGTTCAGAGACGCCCGCTTTAAGTCCAAGTCCATTGAGGCAACCCCCGAAGCCGGTCTTAAATCGAGCTTTCAGTGCAGTTATTTCCAAATTTAAAAAAAAATTTCTTACAATTTGGTGTAGTTCTGTGAAATTGTTTAAAAAATTTGTTTAAATAATATTTTTTGCAACGAACATATTGTACGTAGGACTTTGGAAAAATAATAATTAAAATCCACCTTCCTCAATGGTTAATTGGTTATACTCAATTTTTTTCAGATTTTTTTAGCAGCTGTAAGTATAGACAAAAATTATCCTGCAGATACACAATCTCTAAGATATTTCAGCAAAATTGAACTCAACAGATTTTTTTACAAAATATGAACGTTTAAAAAAAAGTGCTCACTCACCCCTCTGTCATTTTTGGATTCTGAAACCCCCAAAAAATGTATTTTAATACTTTGAACTATCCAATTTAAGAATCCAATAGCAAAAACCCGATCGCGATTTTTTTTTGTAACAATGAAAATTCATCATCGCTTTGTCTTCCCTGAAAAACGCACAATGTTAATTAACAAATTCATATCTCGTAAACTATTCGTCGCAAGATATTCGCTATGAGCTCATTTTAAAGTTTATTTTATTCTCTAAAAACGAAGTTCTATACACTTTTTACCTATCTCTTAATTGAAAGTAACAATCCAAGCAAGCGTGTTGAGAAAATGTTGCGATTTCATGTTTTTTTTAATAACAAAAAATTGATTAAGAATTCAGCCTCGAACTTTTCAGGGACTGTATTATACATGAAATGTATAAATATTATCGAGAGGTTGACAACTCGACAGTTTACACTGATTTCAATTTTTGTGACTTCAGTGACTTCATCTGAGTTCAGTTGACTTCAGCTGACTTTAATTTACTTCAAATGACTTTTCTGACTTCAACTGACTCTAATGCCTTCAAGTGAATCCAGTGACTTCAAGTGACTTTGCTGACTCTATTGATTTCAAATGATTTCACTGACTTCAAGCGATTTCAAGTGAGTTCGATTGATTTTAATTGACTATACAACAATAAAAAAAGGGGAGTAAGGGGTTATCAATGATATAAAATAAAAACTGCTCCCGTAAACTTGATGTTTCCTTTTAATGATAAAACTGACAGTAAACAATTAACGTTATAAAAAATATTACGCGATAAAAAATTCAGATATTGTAATTATGTAATCAGACTTGGAGAAGGAACTGTCTGATACAAAATTTATTCTTTTTTCTCGTTTTCTTAAACAAAAAATTTGAAAGAAGACCGAAAAAGAGTTAAATTAAAAAACTCTTCGAGTTTATGTTTATTTATTAAAATAAAAATTGAAGGGTGTTTCGGCGTAATCCCAAAAATTTTCGAAATCGTTTTTTTTCCTAAAAAATTCTCTAAATTCGAGAGACATTACCCAATGAAACGGTTTGTTCCAAGCAAATTTGAAAGTAGGCTTTGAAAAAAATAATTATGCCAAAAGTACCTACCACACATTTAATAATACGCGTATTTTCTTTAAAATAATTATGTAATTTTCTTGTCATGACTTGTATGTCAAATTGCTTTAAATTAGGTAATTAGTAAAATGCAGGAATTAATTATAAGCAGTTTATTAACTCCTAAGTATAGGTTAACTGATATTCTTAGAGATTATTGCTTTTAAAAAGTTATTTCTTCATTACATAGTTAAAAACGGGGGGAGGGGAATTGTTGCGAAAGATTTAGTTAGGTTGTTATGACATTTTTTGTACTTTGAAACCTTTTTCTAGGAGCAGGATCAAGATTTTCAAAAAATCTTTTCGCAGTATTTTATGTCCCTCCTGAAAAATTGCATTTCCTTGAGTCATGTAGGCTGTTTTGCCGAAACACCCTTCAGTTGTTCAGTTTACCTTAAGTTTTCCTTAAGTAGTTTACCTTATCTTACCAATTTACTTTAAGACGAGGAAATAGGATAAACGACAATTAAAAATTAAAAGGTCAGCACTGGAAAAGCAATCTTTTAAATGATGTCAATTGAATTTTGACTATATTGTGGCAGAGTACTTTCAAACGAAAGTCTTGGTCCTGTACATAAATAATCTCTTACATTAAAAGATATAAATAGGCTTCGTGATTTGTGCAAAGAGTCTGATTTTATGAAACACCAAGGTTATATAAGCACAATATTTCTTTTGCATTTTTCGTTGAAGGTTTAACAGGTAATATTTCATATAATTTCAATTGACTCGAAATGAACTCAGGTGACTAAAACTAAATTTCACTGATTTCAGGTGATTTCGATTGACTTCAGATGATTTCAGGTTATTTCAACTGACTTCAGGTGACTCCAACAGACTTCAGGTGACCTTGACAGACTTCAGGTGACCGTGACTGACTTCAGAAGTCTTCAACTGACTTCAGGTGACTTTAACTGAATTCAGGTGACTCCAACTGACTTCAGGTGACTTCGACTGACTTCAGATAACTTCAACTGACTTCAGGTGACTTCAACTGACTTCAGCTGACTTCGACTGACTTCAGATGACTTTACTGACTTGAAGTGACTTTTCTGACTTCAAGTGACTTCTGACTTCAAGTTACTTTTCTGACTTCAACTGACTCTTCTGACTTCAGGTGACTTCATCTGATTATCTGTACGCCTGTCTTCACGAGTTGTTAGCCCTTCGAATATTATATTTAATTAATTTATATTCTTGTTTAAAAAAAAAGATGTGCAAATTCTCCATTAAAGCAGATTAAAACTGGGCGAAAGAGAGTAAATGAATTTGAATTTTCAAACTGCTCATCTGCACTCCTCCCCCTCAACCCCTGACCCTCATCTACCTCTTCACAAATATGGACTTTTTTTTGGCCGACGGGAAAGGCGACAGGGAAACGCGCACGTTATATTCGCCAAAGAGGTTGTCTTCTGGCGTTTATTTCCCTAGAGCAACATATTCTCGCCAGATTTCATCCGGTTGCTCGTCTCATCGCGTCTGGTATATCCTCACGTTCTTCACAACGAAAGAATCATATGCGAACATCAGCGATCATACATACAGATTGCCTTGAGTCATTTTCTAAACTGGTAAGTGAGATTTGAATTTTTTGTTGAAATTTTAACGGAAAATGGGTGATGGAAAAATTAAAATCTTCAATTTGGAGCAGATGAAGTCAGAATGTGTTTTAAATTAAAGTAGTGTGTATTGAAAATAATAATAAAAAGAGAGTTTTTACAATGAAAAATTGTCATGGATCTACATTTTGTAACTTTTCGCTACAAAAATTTTCTACGTTCAAATTGGTTTATTTAAAAATCGTCGAATCAATTTAAATTTCTTTTCATTTTTTCCGAAAAGAACATGACAATATAATGATTTTTCTCGACAATGGATGCGGCATTAAAAACGTGCAACTTCAATTTGGTTTCAAAGGTATCAATTTTTCAAAAATTTTATCTGAATCTAAAGAAAATTTCCTCTTAAGTTAAAGTTCAAAAATTTTAAAATTTTAAATTGTTTAAATTAAAAATCTTGAAATATTGTCGCAGGCAGTCTTGAATTTTGCACGCTTGTATATTATTAAACTTTCAATTCTTAAAGCTTTTAAGTTCAGAAGAATTAAAGGATTTTTTAAAATCTTAAATCAAGATTGATGGTTTTCAAATTTGGAAACGTTGAAATTAGAAAAAGCTATCAAAAAAGAAAGAGCTATCAATGTTTGGCTTACAAAAGAAGCCTCAATGTACGCTTTTATAAATTTGGAAACATAGAAGATGGCAAGCCTTTAAAATAAATTTTTAAAAAACACTTTGAAAAATACATAAATGTTTATTTTTTCTCATTTTATAAAAAAATCGATATTATGTGATTTTACATAAGATTGTAAAAATGTATGTATCTAACAGTAAAAATTACTTTAAACAGTCATTAAAAAAATGCACATAAAAAATACTTATTCGACTCAACAAGCCTCGAAAAATTAAAGTAACAGATTTAAATGATTCTTTTCGAATCAACTGGATATAAATTTTCGTAATTTACTACACAAATCAGTTTTAAGGCATATTTTCATCTTAAAAATTTATATTTTCAAATCAATTCAGCAAGGAATTAAGATTAAATGAAAGATGTATTAAAGCTGATGAAATTCGCTTAACTATTTGTAGATTGAAAATTATCCGAAAGTCGCCATGCAAAGTTTATACGGGGTTTCGTAGGCAGGATCCAAAGGACCACTGCATCCAAATCCACCATGACGGTGAATTAGGGCGAAATCGTCACAATCAATTTTACCATCACCATTGCAGTCCTATAAAAATAATTATAATTAATAATTAATAAAAAATATTAAACATACAATATCGTCATTTCATTATTACTTTATGAATTATAAAAACATTACAACGCACCTGTTTGTATTTAGCCATGTATCCTTGAACAGCTTTGGCAGCACAGAAAGCATCGATGACACAATTTGCATAAGCTGTAATAAAGTAGAAATTATTATATATTCTATTTAAGGAAAAGAAATCTTTTTCCAAAAGGAATTCATAAATAAATAAACAAAAAGAATGTTTAGAAAGATTCTTGTTGCGGAATGAAAATTTACGAAAATTATCAAAACGTAATTACTATTAATATTAAATAATACTTTATCTTTTAAGAAAGAAAAAAAGTAATAAAAATATTTTTTCTTTTCAATTTGAAGATTGAAATTACCATCTTTGGAATTATCTGGTGCATCATTCAGAGTTGGTTTTCCAGCATCAGACCAGTAGGCCCAAGTTATGCTAAAAGGCCCACAAACATTTCCGTTACATTTAAGAGTTGTGTTACATCCAGATGATGCTTCACAAATACATCCTAGACAAGTCTGTGAGACAGGTTGTGCAGGGTTCGATGGCTGCACTTGACCTTCAAAGAAAATAAAATGAATGAACGATTTACAGAATTTAAAATTTTTATTTTCAATTTATTATAGATTAAAATGTATTCAAATGAATTGCCTTGAAATATTAATTATATTTGCATAAGTTTTCATATTAGAATTCTCAAAAAAATAGTGATTCCGATATTTAAATTCTACTTAAGTATAAATGTCGTCTAAAAAAAATACAATGGTATACATGGAATTACTTTGAAACGAATGTGTTTACGAAAACAAAATTGAAATGAGATGTTAGACGTGACTGAAATTTATGTAAGAAACTTTATAAAATAACTTTTGACTTGTTTAATTTCTTATAAACACAAAAGTTTATAAACTGTTAAAAATTAACTATTAATAACAATTCATCTTATAATTTGCTCCTAAATAAATAAATTTGGTCCTAAATAAGTAAATTCATTCCGAAATAATACACCAAAATCAATTCAGGCTAATTTCAAAAAAGTTATTTGAAGAACAATAATTCGACAGATATAAAAAATCATTAATTGATTTTATTCCACGTTTAGAATTTGAAATCGATTTATGAAGTTAACTCCTAATAGAAGAAAGGGGAAAGAGAAAGATTAAGAAATGTAAATTTTTGTCCTTGAACTTGCCACGTTTAGTGCCTGAGTCCAGAGATCGAAATAGCAACAAACATCATCAAACCGGATTCTTATCACAGATGATCACTGCACTATAGTAAAATGCAGGATTTTCAAATATCGCAATGCATCCGGCCGAAGAGTTGTTTTGAAAACCTCATACAAGACAAGTGATGGACAGCATTTCAATTTATTATTCATTGTTTATCACAATTTATTGCTAACTTTGTTAATTGGAATTAAATCTGTAGTATTTATCAGCGATTATAAAGATCTTTATTGCTATTTATAAAAAAGTGAATAGTTATGAAATAGTGATTGTTAGAACTTCATAAAAAAATATAAAACGATATACACTTTATTATATTTTTATGTTAATTTTATATTAATTAACGAAATGAAATATAATTAAAAACTCTAGTAAAATTTATATGAATCAATTTCTTTTAATACTTTTTTAAAATTAATCGTTTGACTTATTGTATTTATTTTTTGTATTTATTGTATTTTTTTTATTTATTGTATTTATTTTGTATATTTTCATTATACAATTTTATTTTTAAAGTGTGTTATTATTTTAAAGTGTTAAAATATTTTAAAGTTATTTATTTTAAAGTGTGTCTTCAAGATTGTAATTTTTGTAATGCTTAGCCATAAAATTCTGTGAAATCCATAAAGTGAAGTTATGAAATCCACCCGTTAAATTTTCAAGGTAAAGAAGACGTATAAGGAGGCAATCTGTAGGTGTTATAATTCATTTCGTGCGTGGTACACTGAAGTACTAAATTTGAATGAAATAATTTATGCCAGGTTAAATGCTCCATATTAATAATAACATTCTTTTAATTTATACAATAATAAAATTAAAAGAAGAAAAGGTTTTCTAAAAATTTATTATTAAATTTTCATTTTTCTACTCGTTTTAAATTCCTATTATAGAACTCAGAAGGAAGAAAACCTTATTTTCAAATGAAAACTGAATTACAACTTTGCACTATTATTATTCATTTCACTTTGATTTAATAATTATGAAAACTGATAATTAAATTTAATCCTGTAATATGGATCAGGAAATTTTGCCGATTTGATGAAAGGTTGGATTAAATTTAAGGGTATGTGATACATGATGATATCATGAATTACCGACTGATTTATTATTTATATTCAGCGGGTTTATTAAGAAAATAATACAAACATAATGCAAACTTGGAGAAACAATAAGGAATATATCAAGGAATCGATAACTGATGTGCTTTAGTTTTTATTTTGAAAGAAAATTATTTTTGAAAATTTTTTTTCAAAATAAAAACTGAAACGTACCAGACATCGATGCCCAAATATATTATTTATTAGTTCTCAAAATTTCAGAATTATATCTGCATTTCTCTCTTGATAAACCCGCTGAATGTAAATAAAAAATCGGTCGGTAATTCGTGACGTCATTATGTATCAAATGCGCTTTAAAAAACTTATAAATAAAAGTGAATAAGAATAAAAATAACATGGATTGAAAATACATAATTTCAAATAGTAGGATAAAGTGTAGGTATCATATAAAAATGTTAATTATCGAGAGTCATGAGAGCAAACTCACGTAACCATATTGCAATTGTGCGTGTAGCCTTGACCGTCATACGTTATCGATTCTCTTGACGGATCCGAGATTGCGAGTTTTTTAAAATTAATATTTCGATAGTAGTCAAAAACTTTTACATCACAATTAATCGGCAATTTATTTCTAACATTAATTTGAATTTTATTCAAATAATTTTATTCATAATTTGTTCTAATTTATAAAAATTCTTTCATTTTTAGCGCAAAAAATATTATAGAATATTTGTATAATTAATCATCAATAAAATATTGATAATATTGTGCGAATTCAATCATATGAAAACAACTTTCAAGATTCTAATAACAGTAATTATGGAACTAAAGAAATTTTACAATGCCACATGAATCAACTGATAATAAATTTATTTTACTTCTCATTTACGTAAGAAAGTGAGTGAAGGGTTTTTCACTTACTTTACATAGAAATTGCTTAAAAAGTTTGATGTTTCTCAAAAGTCATTACAAGAAAATTGACAATTTAAATTGCATTCAGCGAATCTGTTAATCTTTCTCATGAATAACCATTAACCAGTTTAATACAGGAAACCTCCAAACTTGTAACTAAGGCTTCTCATTTATTTTATTAAAAATCTTAATTTATTTTTATCTGTCTTTTTGATGCCAAGGAATGTTATTTTATTTTGTCATTTCATCTTATTAAGTAAGTGTTTTATTGAATTTGAAATTATAAAGAAGATATCCTTCAATTTGTTCGAACAGTAAGTTTACAGAAGTTTAGTTTCACAATATCAACATCACAATTGCAATAAATCTTGAAAACGAATTCCCAATTATGAAATAGAAATGACTATATTTATATATTTATTAAGAAAAAATATTATATCCAATATAATCTTTCTAGTTAATCATTGTAAACTTAGAGCTTATAAAATTAACCTGACAGCCAGTAATTAAAAATAAATAGAACAATGTATTACTTAGTAGTTAGTAAGTTACACATTTGGTACTTTTATATTATTATTTTTTTACATTTTGAAATAAAAAAAATCATAAATAATTTTACAAACAAACTTTCAATCAGAAAGAAATTAATTTTGACAACTTGTCACTTTATTTTACAGATTTAACGACTCAAAAAAGTATTTAATTTTATTTTAAAATATGCCTAAGCACCTATTACGTGCGAAAGTATACTTTTAAAAAATTACTAATTATTCTAATTTGTTAAAAATAAGAAATGCAGTGCCTGCACAGTCTAATATTATTACAATGCAAGTAATAATGAGTAACAGAAATGCACAATACTTTACGCTGTACGCATAAACTTGTCGTTTTTATCATTAAGGGCATGTAACACTTATCTGTTACCTACCTTACCGGCACCTCTTTTTCGACAAACTCACGTCCACAAGAAATGAGATATTGAGTTGAAAATTTGGGAAATTAAATAAAAATAGTAAAGAAGGTTCATCTGGTCTTAGATTCCCAAAATAGCAAAAAGAGAATTTTTTCAATTTTTTTTTTGCAATTACAAATATTTAAGACCAGAGAAACATTCCTTAATACTTTTTATTTAAGTCTCCAAATTTTCAACTCCATATCTCATTTCGTGTGGACGTGAGTTTGTCGAAAAAAAATACCGGTAAGGTAGGAATCTACTAGTAGAACATACCCTTAAAAGTGAAAACTTTTTCATTAGAAAATAATTTACTTACGCAATTTTTAAAAACAAATCTTTGACCATTTAATCCACTGCTTACTTTTTAATTCAACTTATCCAGAAACTCAGGCTCGTTAAAAGTATTAACATTATTTTACAGTTTTTAATCAAGACTTGGTTCCTCATCAAAATAAGATAAACAAGAAAAACTTGTTTAGTTTAATTTCTAGAAACCAAAGGTGGCCAAAATAAACTTTCTTGCTATTAGTCCGTCTTTATTATAAAAAATGTATAATTAATTTTTATAAATAAAACAATGTTTTTGAATAAAAAATATGCACTAAAGAATGTAGGCAAATATATCTCAATATATCAAGGCATCTATTATTTAGAAAAATAACTAAATAAAGACTTACCGTAAACAAAAACAGCTATTAAACACAAGCACACTGTCACAAATCGCATAGAATTCATTTTTCACAAAAAAAAGCGTGTAAGATTAAAATATACTGAAAAATGGTAATTGTCACGGATCTTCCTTCGACTAGTTAAGTATACTGTCCAATGGATGTCGAGACTGGACCTTTATATACGGAGGAGCGTCAATGTCGAGGTGGCGAACAAGTGGGGAATTCAAGAACATGTTCAGTGAATCACATAAAAATCACAAAGATTCGCTTGTATTGACACTTCGTTTAGGAAAATAATGAATGAGCGATTTTAGAATCCGTGAGTTTATTCATTTATAACTGCTTAACGGGAATGTAATCTAAAAATATGCATCTCGTTTCAACAAAAAAAACCTTCTATTTTACAGAAAGAGGATTTGCAAATTTCTATGAAAAAAAATCTTGCTAAACTTTCGTGGAAAAGCGATCAAGAGATTTCAGAAAAGGAATTGATCAGGAATTTATGACAGGTCAATAAAAAAAAGAATGCAAAAAATCTAGATATTTAATTAAATTATATCTAGTCCAAGTTTTCAGAAAAAAACATTAAGGGCATTTAGTACGTGTAAACGTCACAAATTACCGATCATCCAGGAATTTTTTTCCATCTATCCATAATTAGAGAAATGAAATTATCGCGCTGAAATGATAAAGAATATATTGAAGCATCAATGTCTAGTGCGTTTTAACTTTTATTTTGAAAAGTTAAAAAGTTAAAGTTAAAAAAATTAAATCTGAAACGCACAAGAGGTCGATGCCTCAATATATTCTTTATCATTTCTCAAAATTTTAACGTGATAATTGCATTTCTCTAATTATAGACAGGTTAGTACAGTCAAATTAGGATTTCTGCGGGAACAAATTAGCAGCACGGAGAATTTTGCCTTAAAATATTTGGATGGACGCCCTTTTGAGGCCCCGAAAATTTTGAGGCTGAATTCTTAATCAAATTTTTGTCATTAACAAAAAAAGTGAAATAGCAACATTTTTTCAACACGTTTGCTTGGATTGTTACTTTCTATTAAGAGATAATTTAAAAGTGTATAAGACTTTGTTTTTACAGCATATAATAAGCTTTAAAATGAGCCCTTAGCAAATATCCTACGATAAATTGTTTATGAGATATGAATTTTTTATTAACATTATACATTTTTCAAAGAAAATAAAGGTTTAAAAATAATAAGGTAAAACCTTATAAATACGACTTCTTCCAGACTAATAATTTATTCCATGAATTTAGAAAATTATCAATAACGTTTCGAAAACCAGCTGGTTCATTATTATTATTATTATTTGTAAACCTATGTTTTTGCCAGAGATTAAAAGAGAAATTTTTCATTTTTTTGTAATAAGGAAAACAAAGTAATGAAGAATTTTTATTGTTGCAGAAAAAATCGCGATCAGGTTTTTCCTATTGAATTCTCAAATTAGATAGTTCAAGGTATTAAAAATTATTTTTTTTAGATTTCAGAATCCAAAAATGACAGAGGAATGCGGTAGCACATTTTTTTAAACATTCATATTTTGTAAAAAAAAATCTGTTGAGTTCAATTTTGCTGAAATATCTAACAGATTGTGCATCTTTAGGAAAAAGTATGTTTAAGATGTCAACAAAATTTTTCACATTGTTTATAACAAATCGTTATGAGCAATAATTTTTTTCCATACTAACAGCTGCCAGAAAAATCTGCAAAAAATTGGGTATAACTATTGAGAAAGGTGAATTTTAATGATTATTTTTCCAAAATGTCTTCCGTGTAATATATTCGTTGCAAAAAAATATTTAAACAAATTATATAAACAATTTCACAGAACTACGCCATATTGTAATAGAAATTTTTTTTTAATTTAGAAATAATGATTTGTTATAAACAATGTGAAAAATTTTGTTGACATCTTAAACATACTTTTTCCTGAAGATGCACAATCTGTTAGATATTTCAGCAAAATTGCACTTAACAGATTTTTTTACAAAATATGAATATTTTTAAAAAAGTACTCCCCCACCCCTCTGTCATTTTTGGATTCTGAAACCCCCAAAAATGTATTTGAATACTTTGAACTATCCAATTTGAGAACCCAATATCAAAAACCCGATCGCGATTTTTTTTTGTTGTAACAATGAAAATTCATCATCGCTTTGTCTTCCCTGAAAGACGCACAATGTTAATTAACAAATTCATATCTCGTAAACTATTTGTCGTAGGATATTCGCTAAGGGCTTATTTTAAAGCTAATTTTATACTCTAAAAACAAAGTCCCATACACTTTTTACGTGTCTCTTAATCAAAAGTAACAATCCAAGCAAACGTGTTGAAAAAATGTTGCGATTTCACCTTTTCTGTAATTAACAGAAAACTGATTAAGAATTCAGCCTCAAACTTTTCAGGGCTTCAAAAGAACATACATGCAAACATTTTAAGATAAAGTTCTTCGTGCTGCTAATTTGTTCTAACAAATGGCCTTTTTTCGGCTAATTTGACTGTACTAGATATGAAAAAAATACGTGGGTAGTTGGTAATTTGTGACGTTTTCACGTATCAAATGTCTTAATGAATTACAAATTTTAAGGAAATCATTTTTCGAAAAATGGATCCACTTCCCTTTAATAATCTTCTAATTTTCCTTTAATATCAAACGTTTATCATATACATGAAAATCGATTTTTCCTTTAACTTAAAAATTTGTTGGGCACTGTGATCAAAAGAAATTGCATAATATCAAAAGATTATTTTTGTTTTCTGAATTATAAATTAAATTTTTTAAGGCAATGCATTCGAGTCGAAGAATGGTGAAGGAACCTTGGAGAACTCAAGTGCCTAAAAAACAAAATAGCTAGTTGAATGATCGTAAAGAATGCATGCTTACTGGCGTCATCCAATTTAAACGTGAATTTACGACAATAGTCATACTATTTTAATATCGAAATTAAAGCTCCTTTGATAAAAAAACAAAAAATGTTTAATGTGGTACATAAGTAAGTTTACTCTCTAAATCTGAATTAGTGAAAAGTGGGTCACGAATTCACTTTAGTGAAAAATTCTACTAATTATTAGTAGTTTTTGACTAAAGCTTTAGTGAAAAGTTTAAAAATACTAAACAAAATAGTGAAATACGACTAATAATTAGTAAAAATTTTCACTAAAGTGAATTGGTGGCCCACTTTTCACTAATTCAGATTTAGAGAGTATTAAGCATAATTAAAATGGAAAATTCCTGACCGGATGTTTTTCTCCGTCATTTTTATACATTTAAACAATACTGTTGACTAATAAAGAACGTCCGTTTTCTGTTTTGTACACGCAATACTACTATCAATTATGCAAGGCTTTTTCTTAAATCTATTATAAATAAATCAAATATTTATAAGAATTTTTTAAGCCTTGGTCCAAAATTTAAATGATTCGCCAAGAGTTACAATCATTTTTATTTATTTTTACTGTTTCTCAGATTTTTAAACGAATTTAATGATATAATTTTTTTAATATGCACTTAACTACTCAATTATTTCTAGTAAAATTTTATGATCCAAAAACTCAGATATCAATTACTCATAATAAGAAAAGAATTTAAAAGATAAAAACAAGTTTACACGAAGCATCAACGAATAAAAAACAAATATACTATTTCTTTAGGCCCTGTTATCTGTAGAAGATTTAAATATCTCTTTTGACTTTTGAACTGAGCTGTAATAGGTTTTAATGATTTTCGCCCACTCTCTTTGGCAGTATGCTTGGAAATTCCGTTTCACCTCTTCGTTAGACTATATTCATCAAAGATATCATGTTAGCACTTGAAAATTTATTTAACCTCAGAGACAAGCCAGAGCACGTGTTGCTTTTGCTATCATCTTCATTGTATCCTCGTTATTATACTCGAAACATATTTGATTTCTCTTTTTGGGATTACTGATACATATTGCTTATCGGCAGATTACGCTAATTTGTTTATATCATTTATTAAAGCTGAAATATTTATAAGATTTGTATAGATAT